>PVHX01016097.1:0-44363 GCA_004024805.1 Geosciurus inauris
AAGAATGCATCTTCAGAATGGCCAACAGGATGAAGCCATAGGAGACCAGGACAATCAGGATGGTGACAATCTCAATGGAGCTCACAAAGAGGAAGAGCAGAAGCTCATTTATGTGAGTGTCAGAACAAGAAATGGCGAGGAGAGGAGGGATATCACAGAATATATGTCTAATTTCCCTGGATCCACAGAAGGACAGGCTAAAAGTGGCCACGGTGTGTAAGATGGCATGCAGAATTCCTCCAACACAGGAAGCAATGATGAGTGGCACATAGACCCTGGGTGACATGCTCACTGCATAGAGAAGTGGGTTGTAGATGGCCACATAGCGATCATAAGCCATTGCCGCCAAGAGAAAACATTCTGTGGTTCCAAAAGCAACAGCAAGAAACAACTGTGTTGCGCATCCATAGAATGAAATCATTTTACTTTTTGATAGAAAATTTGCTAACATATTTGGGATAACATCTGTGGAATAGGAGGCATCCACAGAGGACAACACACTCAGAAAATAGTACATGGGATTGTGGAGCCGGGGATCCATGATGACTAGTACAATCAGTCCCAAATTTCCTGTGACAGTAAAAATGTAAACAGCTAAAAATAGGACAAAGAGAATGATCTGCACTTCTTTATTATCTGTGAAGCCTTGGAATACAAATGAATTAATTTCAGTGATATTCTTCATTTTTAAATATCATGAAACAATCTTGAAGATATTCAGAAGATCATACTTCATTTCTACAAAAATAATAGGCAAAATTGTGAGTCAAGAGAACAAATCTCTATCTTTTAAAAAAATTTACTAGTCTATAATAATTATATATAGTGGTAGGATTCACTGTGATTACATATACAGGCACTTAACATACTTTGATCAGTTTACTTTCCCAGTACTTCTCCCCGTCCTTCCCTCCACCCTCCTCTGGATTCTCTTCCTCTATTCACTGGTCTCCCTTCTATATACATCACATAGCCTTTCTTCCTCTTTTCTCTCTACCTTCCAAAAGTGAAGAGAAAGCATGTATTCTCAGCTTTCTCAGTCTGACTTCTGTCACTTAACATGATGCCCTCTAAACCTATTTATTTGGGGCAATGTATAATATCCAAGCAGGAGACAATGACAAGACAGTGAAGCAAGGGTTGTTGCCACTCATGCAAAATCAAGTGACAGGTACAAGTTTTCATTAATTGGTAAACCTTATACCTTTATTAAAGCCACTAGGTCAACTAGTTTATTCATCACTGAGTTTTATTAACTGTTTTTACATCAAATTGCCCTAAAACCCTAGATGGACAGCTAAAAATGTTTATCAGACAGCCGAACACATGAGGTAATATACACATGTGTATGAGATAATATTCACATAATATACACATTGATAGAATTGTCAGAATTTCAGATCTTTCAGAAGTTTGAAACTCTATGTGCTACTCTCCTGTACTATTCAAGCATTGTTTATTTTCCTCAATAGCATAAGTGCCAAAGAACAAAATAGGTTAATAAAATCAAATCTTTAAAATTACCTAAAATGTAAAATATACTGAATTGCATTGCTTCACAGAGTAACAGATTCCTATTATATGTTGTAAGCTAATTTTTAAAAAGAATCTATACCCTTCAGTTCTTACTGGGATTTTATGAAGAAAATTAAAATTTAGAGGGGAAAGATGTAGCATAGAATTTGTGCATCAGCATAAGTTTCATTCAAATTTCTTTTCAAGTACTTCTCATTGCTTGATTTTCTTATTGCTAAGCAACTGAGAATTTTTATTACTTTCAGATCTTTCCACTCTCTCAAATCTGTGATGAAAATTGTTGGAATTATTCTGCAAAAAGTTCATTTTTCTTTAAAGTTATCATATTTTTTTAGGATTATTGAATTTGCACTCAGTAATATAACTGCTAGTCAACTGTTCAGTGAGTGTCACAGTTAAAGTTATTCATAAAGAATAATAATCAAAATTATAATAACATATCTTTAACATATATATGTAAAATTAAATATAAAAATGTAGGAATAAATGAAGGAAATAAGAGACTAAATTTTTCCTTACTAGTGTCATGTTCAAGCAAATTAGTTCTCAGAGTTACCTGTAGATAGATCACATTTTGTATTGTTTCATAATACATTATTATTATTTGATAATATAATAAATTATAATATAATATAATACTCAATAGAGATTAGCTTTTCTCTTATAGACACACATTAATTATATTCTATGATAATTCACACCAAAGATAACTTGGGTCAGTTTTGAGGGCAATTAGAGGCAAATGGTGATCTATAATATTTATTTAGCAATCAAATTAAGCACCAGTATGGATAGCTAAACAACATTCCATCTGTAATGATATTGATTCCATCACTATTTCCAGAAATTCTTCTGCTCATTGACCTGAAGTTCAGAAACAGTGTAAGTTAAGCCAGTCAGCGCACCAATGTCTTCCATTAGGTCTGGCATGAGTGGCAGCAACCCTTGACCCATCCATCACTCTGTCACCATTTTGTGATCCACTTGGAAAAATGCCACATTCAACAATCTTCTGGGATAGTACAGTCAGAGTTATCTATACAATTTACTCATATCAGGAAAAGAGTATTTTCACAGAATTAGAAAGAATGCAGAGAAAGAAAAATTAGTTTGAAATGAAATGTCTTCCTTTCCTTTATCCCTTTCTCCCTACCTCTTTCCTCCTTTTTTTCTCCATCCCTCCTTCCTTCTTTTCTTCCTTCCTTCTGTCCTTCCTCCATTCCTCCCGCCTTTTCTTCCTGCCTTCCTTCCTTCCCTTGCCTCTTCTTATTTCTTTTACATTTAATTTTTGTTGTTTTAAGTTATGATTTATTGAAAAAAACTCTCATCCTAAAGGGGTACATTAATCCCTTCATTCCAAGAAGGCTACATCTTTGGTTCATGGAGTGTAATCAAAGGGTAGTTTTCTAAAACAGCATTAATAAATTTAAATAACATCTCAACAATACAAATACAGAGCATCTCTTGCCGCAATATATTTCTTCCACAATATTTTTGTGTGTGTTTTCTCCTTTTTGGAAAGCTCTCCCTTCTGCTATATAAGTGGTTGCTTCTTTCAAATGCCAAATGTCATGGCCACTGATAATTTTCACCAATTTATCAAATCATATGAATGGAGAATGTGCATAATTCATCATGAAATAGATACTTAGACACAGCTCAAAGTCACCAAGATTAATACATTCATAATTTAAGATTTTGTAAGTCTACATGATGAAATAATCACAAATAAGATGAAAGAATAAACCGCAGACTGCAGAAAGTAGACATAATTATGCAATGCTTGAATTAATACATTACACACTAAAAATCCATAGAAAAATGGAGAAAGTGTGCCTTTAGGCAATTAAAAAAGAAAAGAAAAGAGAAGAAACAGCTTTTATGGCCAAAGCACAGATATATATCGCTTTAACAATTATCTGAATGACTTATTTGTAAAGTGATATAAAACTCTCTTCCAATTACATGACAAATAACATTGAAAAGTGTCTGACTACAAAGTAATGGTAAGAGCGTAAAGCAGAGCAAACATCCACCCACTGTCCCTACTATGCTGGTAGGAACATTAACAGTACCACAACTTTGGGAAATAATTTGTAAAACTTTAATAAATTTGTATATTTAACAAAATCATGGGAAATAGACAACTAAATGACAACACGATTGAGTGAAAAAATATGCATTTGAGTGAAAAGAAAAAAAAGAAATTTGCATACACAATAAAGAGAATTTGTATTATGTCATCTAAAATTACTTAGAATATGTGCAAAATCACTTTATTTGGCTAATAAGTCCATAAATATATTTTTAAACAATTATAACTTGCATGAATGACAAATAGTAAAAGAGGCATCTATTGGGCAAGGTAGATAATTTGATTGACTCAGGATCATATTTAATAGAAAGAGGAAGAAGCACATGAATAATTTCAATTTCATACATGAATGTACATGTCAAAAATAAAATCAAAGATGGAATAATGTGTATATAGAAAGTCACATATTTCTATATAATATTCATTATAAAACAAGTATGTTTTAATTTACAATGCAAATAGGTATATTATTGATATTTATCAGCATTCTTATGACTAGTGGAATCTCCTTACTTAATTATATATCTTGGGATGTGTGTGTGTGTATGTGTCTGTGTGCATTTAGGTAATATGAAAAACTAATATTACATAAATATACTAGTATTGAAATATTTGTAAAGCAAAGGCTATCATAACAATTAAAACAACTACTTCATTTTATGTAATAGACAATTCCTTATTGAGAATGCATATAGACTTTATGGAAAATGTAAAATAAGGCACTTCACTAAAATGAAACTTAAATAATATGAAACAAGTGAAGTCATATTTCAAATCATTTCATTTTAAATATTTGTGGAAATGCAATTCTCATGTCAGAACCATCATAAAGGCACAATTCTTTGTCAGTTACATTCATGCTGATGCACACCCTCCATCTCCATCAAGTTCCATGCATGTTTGTCATTTAAAGCTAACCATTAAATAACTTTCCCTCATTATTCCCTCTCTCAAGTCCCTGGCTACCACCAATGTGTGTACTTTTTTTAATCTGTTGGTTTACTCTGGATAATTCATATAAATGGAATCATAATATGTATACCCCTGTGTGCCTGACTTTTTGTATTCTTCATAATTTTTCAAGATCCAGACCTATTGCAGCATGTGCTGTTAGATGTTACTTTTTGTGGATAAAAGTATCCTATTATATTCATATGTCAAAATTTGTAAATGCATTCTTCTTTTAAATATTTAAACTCATTCCACCATTTGTTGTTAAGATTATTACTGCAGGAACCTGAATACGTGTTGCATTGTTTCTGCTAAATCTTTTGATTATGTATCTGGGCCTCGGGTCGTGGGGTCATAGAGTAATGATGTTTAATACTTTGAGGAACCACCACCACGTTTCCCTCAGTAACTGCTCCACTCTCAGTTCCCATTAGCTATGAACAGGGGCATTGCTTTCTTCACATCCTTGCCAGCACTTGCTGTTTGCAGATGTTTTAACTTTTGATAGGAGTGATGTTAAATGGTACCTCATTGCAGGATTGATTAATATTTCTCAGTTACTAATGATGCTGAGCAACTTTTCATGCCTTAATGTCCATGTGTATTTAATAGAGAGATGTCTGTTCAAACTATTTGGTTGTTATTTAATGGGTTATTTGATGTAATGTTGAGCTGTATAAATTTATTTTGCATTCTGAAAGCTTAATCTGTATCAAATATATTACTTGCAAATATATGTTTGTATGTACATATATTTCATTTTGATTTTTTACCTTTGACTATTGTATCAACGTTCAATTTCACATGACCTAGTCTCCTTTGGGTTGCTATAACAAAAAAACCTGGGGCTACGTGTTTACAGTGAATAAAATATGTTTCTCCATAGTCCTGAGACTTTGAAGTCCAAGATCAAGAGGTCATATCTGTTGAGTATCTAATTGCTGGAAATACAAATGGGTATATCCAATGTTAAAATACTTATGTTTCATCCAGTGGATGTAAATTATTTATACATACCAATGCCCTGTTTTTACTACATGAATGGTTACAAACATTATTGCAAGTGAGTTAAATAAGTTATAACATGTGAACTATTTTATTGTTTGTAATAGAGAAGATTCATATAGAAATAACTAAATTACCATCTAGTTTAAATATATGAACAAAATCCAGAGTAATCAAGATAATCAAGTTTCAAAACATTATTGTTTTGTAGGATAAAAAAAATCAAAAAATGATTAGATCATCTTACATCCACTGATAAATTATTGAAGACCCATAAAAATCAATTTCTTATATGTGAATATCTTTGTGTGTATGCATAAATTTATATATCCTATCAATATAAAATAAATTTTATTAAAAGAAAATTTGGAGCTGGACGCAGTGGCGCAAGCCTGTAATCCAAGCACTTAGGGAGGCTGAGACAGGGGAATCACGAGTTCAAAGCCAGCCTCAGCAATGGTGAGGTGTTAAGCAACTCAGTGAGACCTTGTCTCTACATAAAACACAAAATAGGGCTGGGGAATGCAGCTCAGTGGTCAAGTGCCCCTGAGTTCAATCTCCAGTACCAAAAAAAAGAAAAGAAAATTTGGAAAACCATAAAATATATGTCGACAGTTTCCCTCAGATGGTTTGGAGGTAATGGGAATAGGAGAAGGTGAAATAAATTAAATTTAGTTTGAGTGTAGCAGTATATTTTAAATAATATAACATATAATAAAACAGTCAATGTGAGTAATGAAAATAAAGACAAGCCATTTTTCTGAATATTGAGGCATACTGGTATATTTGTGTGTGTGTTTGTGTGTTTTGTGATTAACTGAGGACTCTACACTCTGAAGGCAGAATAAGAGAGATGAAGGATCACTGTGATGAACATGAGGAAGTCTATCCATGTCATAATGTGAACAGAAGTTACAGGGAATACAGGGTCAACAAGATTCCTGCCATAGGTTTAATCTGATGCAAGGTAAGTAACCTGGGATGTGGAATCTAAAAGCACATATGGATGAACCAGCTTCCTGACTGAAACCTCTGTGTAATGTAAGTCTTTCTCTAGTTTTACCCCTTTTTAAAGCAGTAATATATTTGAATAGCCAAGAAACAACATAAGGTACAGGCAAGAAAATAAATTAAATGTATGCAGCAATTTATAGTTTTGGCTATATATTTAAGATGATCATATAAATTATCAGAGGTATCTATTTAAAATTATGTAATATTAAGGCACATAATAATAATTATAACAAACTTAGAGAAAAGTATGTGTGACCACATCATTGAGTCAAATATTTAAATATTCAGCTACATGTAATGTATTTCTGTAGTTGCTAATGAACACTCAAATAATTCTATTGAGGTTAAATTTCAAAAAATATTCTGGGTGTAATTTTTCTGACCGTGCTTGGCTTGAACCCAGGTCCTTGCACATGCCAGGCAACTATTCTATCATTCAGCTTTATAACCAGCCCTGGGTATAATATTTAGATTATGGCTTTTTTCTCTGTCTCCTCTTTTAATGTGTGGGGATATTCTTGAACAAAAAAAAATGAAATTTTGTCAGTTATGTGACCTGCCGATGACAAAAGTACATGAAAACAATGTTACATTATCATTTAAAACATTACAGTAGATTTACTTTCCGTAAATAAAAAAATAACATAGAGTTGTTTCCAATTTTCTTTGTTTGCTGGAAAGTATTGGTTTTCAATACTTATTTAAAACTTGATACAAATCAAATATTAAGAAATGTGTTCTACAAGTGCAATTCATTTTAAAAGTATTTCAAAACTGGATTCTTCAGCCTAGTGTGGTGGCACACACCTGTAATCCCAGTGACTAGGGAGACTGAGACAGGAGGATTGCAAATTCAAGGCTAGCTTCAGCTATTTAGAGAGACCCTAAGCAACTTAGTGAGACTCAGCCTCAAAATAAAAAGGGCTAGTGGTGTGGCTCACTGGTAAAGCACCCCTGGGTTCAGTGCCAGTACCAAAAAACAAAACAAAAAATCAATCCTTCGTCAGCATCTTAACAGGGTCACGCTTCATCCCTCAAACAGTTTCACTCAAAAGGGCCAGAGTTTGTCACCAGCACGAATGGAAATGCCTGAGTAGCCAAGCCTCATTTTACAGGCATCCTTTCTACCAACGCTGGATCTCCAAATGTGATAGTAATTTTTCATTGATTCTTCAAATTGCCTGATCTGCCTAATATTTTAAGACCTATGATCAGTTTGAATAAACAAACTGTTATATTCCCAATACATTGTTTTAGTGCGATACAGCTGGAAGCATCCAGAAACCTTCCTCTGCCCCTGCGTCTGCAGCTCTGTGATGACCTCCATCGCAGCACTTCTTGCCCATTCCTATGACTGGTTTTTGTGTCTGCCTCCTCCACAGAATATTTGACCTATGAAGACTAACACCCTCACGTACCTGACTTTGTATCTCCTGTGCCTGATGCAAAGTAAGTACTCAATTAATGTTGAGCAGCATTTAGAACATCAATTGGCAAAGAAGCACAGCAAAAACAAAACAAGCAAAAATAATTGCTCTGTCTCAATCCCAGAGGAGAGCAAAAATAATCACCTTACTGAACTGATTGTATGGACTCAAGGACACACTACTCTTAAATATCTACTTTAAAACATAAGAAAGAATTACAGAATTTCATTAAAATACACTGAAGCTTACCTTTGGTTAAATTGTGACTATAAAATCAGATTATATTAAAAACACTATGGTGTAATTTTGCCTTCAATTAAAATAATCATGCCTATAAAGAAAAAAAAAAAGAAATGTGTTCTATCCTCCTATATGATAGGCAAGAATTGAAGGGTTTCAGACGGAATATTTAATAGCTAAAGTATTTAGTAACAAAATGTGATCTTGATTTTCGGTTCTCCAAAATGTTCTGAAATAATGGCAAAAATTTTCTTACCTGTGGAACAGCAAATTCAAGTTTAATCATGTTTTAAATATTGTTCATTTAGGCTGTTTATATCAACTTACTTTACTGTAGATAGAGCCCAAAGGAGATGCCCCAAGGGGAATACGACCCAATTACTTTCTGGCTCCAAATAACAAAATGATGATTTAATTCATAATAAAAGAGATACTGGCTTTGAATAAAAAACACTGCATGTTGACATAAATAAAATGAATTAAATTATTTTGTTTCTGATTCAAAATGATGGCTTAGAAATTTGAGTTTATCAGAGGATTATTATTCAAGGTTATAAGAAAACTACAAAAATTACATAAATGTGGAAGATATAAAAATGTTACACTTGGACTCAATAAATCATACAACTGGTGAATGGTGAAAATTAAAATTTACTCAGATGAAACTTTGCATGTATACATATATGTTTATATTTATGTACATATATGTAGAGATATAAATTTAAATATACATAAACAGGTAGATTCACACACACAAATGTACAAAAACACACATTGTGAAACACACTTATATAAAAGGTTTAGGATGGAGGAATTTAACACTGACAAGCAGAGAAGACTCAAAAATTCTTTTCATTTTCATCAATTTTCTAGATGCACTTGATGATAGTAATGTTGGAAATGTCAAATACTGAAAATTACTCATTTTATACATTTGTTTCTTTCTTTTTTTTTTTTTTAAATTATTTAGATTGGGACTTGATATGAAAGACATTCACATTATATTTTTTTTTAATATTTATTTTTTAGTTGTAGATGGATAGAATATCTTTATTTTATTTTTATGTGGGTCTGAGGATCAAACCCAGTGACTCACGCGTGCTAGGCGAGCACGCTACCACTGCGCCACAACCCCAGCCCCATACATTTGTTTCTTGAAGACTAGAGTAGTGAAATGATTTGCATAGTCATGTATATCATATTCATAATTGCAAGCACACCCAAGGGTGGACTGTGTAGGACACTGAAAAGTAACATCAGTCATTATAAATACCATGAACAGAAGAAATTATGAAAAAAAAAGGAATACAATGAATGTCATGCCATCATGTGAATAGGTTTAGATTTTTTTTTTTTTTTTTTTTTTTTGGTTACAGGGGATTGAACTCAGGAGTGCTTAGTCACTGAGCTACCTCCCCAGCCCTATATTATATTTTATTTAGAAACAAGGTCTCACTAAGTTGCTTGGGGCCTTGATAAACTGCTGAGGCTGGCTTTGAACTTGTGATCCTCCTGCCTATTTCCTGAGCTTCTGGTATTATAGGCATGCACCACTGAACTTAGTGGATTTAGCAGTATTTTAGAGAATGTGGATATGCCTCAATTAAGAGTTGTCACCTGAGCACAAAAGCTAATGTGTAGATGTAATGTAAAACTGAGAATCTTTAACACATTTAAAAATGAATAGACAACAAATATTGCCAGGAACATGTGTAAGGAATTCTGTGATAATAGAAAATTGAATGAAATTGAGACAAAACAAGAAGAAAGCTTAAAAAAGCACAGACATAAAATTTCCTTTGAAACCCTTTATAAGAAAGAAAACTACAAAAATCCTTAACACAATACTAGCAAACCAAATTCAAAAGCATATTAAAAAGTTAATTTGATCAAATGAGATTTATCCCAGGGATGCAAAGATGACTTAATATAAGCAAAGCAATAAACAGAAAAAATACTGTAATCTCAATATATGCAAAAAATGCATTTGGTAAAATTCAATATTTCTTCTTGATAAAAAAAGTCATCAAGCAAACTATGTGTGGAAGGAACGCAGCTCAATACAATAAAGACCATGTATAATAAGCCAACAGCCAACATAACAGGGAAAAGCTGAAAGGTTTTTCCACAAGAGAAGTATGCCCACTTTCTCCACCTTCACTCAACATAGTACTTGAAATTCTAACCAGAGGAATCAAGCAAGATAAACAAATAAAAATCAGTTATAGAAAAAATATGTAAAATTGTCACTGTTTTCAGATGACATAATCTTAGATGCAAAAAATCCCATAAACACACCAAAAATTCTTTTAGATCTAGTGAGTAAATTTAGCAGTGTTGCAGGGTAAAATAATCAACACAAAAGTCAATAGCATGGTTACATGCCAGCAGAAAAATTTCAGAAATTGAAATCAAGGAAACAATCTTATTTATAAGAGCTATAAAAAATAAACCAAAAAAGCTAGGAATAGATTTTACCAATCAATTTTGACAATGAAAATTTTGTAAAAATTGGTGAAAGAAATTCAAGTAGACACAAAAAAGTGATAAGACATTGCATGCTCATGTATTGGGTGAATCTATATTCCTAAAATATTCAATACTAAAAATGATGCATGGATTCAAAACAATCCCTGTATCAATGGCATTCTTCATAGAATTAAGAAGTAAACAATCCTAAAACCCTTCAAAGCTCCAAATCCATCCTGAGCAAAAAGAACAATACATGAGGCACTGCATTACCTGACCCTAGTATATACTGCACAGCTTCAGTAATCAAAGCAGCATGGTATTGACATTAAAACAGACATGCAGACCAATGGAACAAAATACACAGCACAGAAGTAAACCCATGAATCTATAACTAACTGAATTTTGACAAAAGCATTAAGAGCATTCATTAAAGGATAGTTTTTTTCCAAAAATTTTGCTTGTAGAATTGTATCTTCACATATAGAAGAATGAAACTATGTCTCTATCTCTCACCATTTACATAAATCAACAAAAATGGGTTTAGACAAATTTAAGATATGAATATATGAAACTACTTAAAAAAACATGGAATAAATGCTTTATGCAGTATATGTGCAAGAATTTTTTGACAAGAACCCACAAGCACAGGAAACAAAAGCAGAAGAGAAAAATAGGATTACATCCAGCTAAAAGACTTGTGCACAGTAAATGAAACAGTCATCAGAGCAAAGAGAGAATCTATACAAGGGCAGAAATTACTTTCAATCTATACATTTGACAAAGGGTTGATATCCAGAATACACAGGAACTCCAAAATCTCGATAGCTAGATACAAATGTCTCAATTATAAATGGGCAATGGGCCTAAATAGGCAGTTCTATAAAGAAGACATGCGACTAGCTAATAAGTATATGAAAAAATGCTCAATATTACTAAACAGCCAGGAATTACAAAAAATGAACTACAATAAGATATCACCTTATGTCTGTAAGCAAGGTGAGTATCAAAAACATAAAGGTAACAAGCACTGGTAAGGATGTCAAGTAAAGAGAACACTTATACACTACTGTTGGGAATGTAAATTAGCACAGCCACTATGTCAAACAGTTTGGATCTACCTAAAAAATTAAAAAATAGAATTGCCACACGATCCAGCAATCTTACTCTTTGATATTTATCCAAAGGAGGGATGATTAAAGATTGATTAATGAATACTAATTTATAGTTAGCTAGGAGCAAGAAATTCTGGTGCTCTATTACAGAGGAAAATGCCCATAGAATACAATATTATCCAATCAATTTCAAAAACCTGCAAGAAACTATGTTGAAAGTTCCCACCATGAATATATGGCAGATGTTTGGGGAGAAATTTTTAAACTAATTAAAATATCCAAAAATGTATATCAAAACAGTGCAACACATCCCCATTATTATGTATAATTTATCTTTTTAAGTGTCAGTTAATAAATTCAATTTTTAAATTTACTTTTATATTTTTCTGAATTGGTAGTAAATTATCTGTACACTAAAAGTATAAAAAGAGAAAACACAAGGAGATGTAAAATGAAGTAGAAATGTAAGGAAACTTTTTTTTTACAAAATTGTAACACAAAGAAACTTGATTAATGAGAAAATAAAATTTTTGTTAAGGAATATGCTAACAAATGGCAGCAAATTTTTAATGGGATTAACAGCTCTTCCCAAGGTACAAAATTTACAGGAAAATTTATAATTACCAAAATTTATAATTACCAAAATTTATAATGTATGGGACACATGGCTTTTCAAAACTCACTGTTAAAAGGGGAAATCAATTTGGTGAATAGGAATCTCAGAAAAACTAAATTAGAAAAAAAAAAAAAAGGAAGCTTTTTACATTCTCCAAGGTGCATCTGAATAACCACCCAATCCCTCACCTAGTCTCAATGCAGATATCCTGTCCTAAAGGAACTGTAAAAGACTGGAAGGGTGCTCTGGGTTGGAGAATCCCACAAATATGCAGCATATGCTTCCTTCAGTAGGAGATATATTTATCTTAATGAAAAATATTTGAGAAGTATGTCAAGTGAGTAGGGCGGAGACACTGAGAAGAGTGTCAATAAGCCAGGGAGATCTTGGAAGATTGTTATCTCCACACATCCTGTTAAAGCACTATAAAATATCTCTGAAGTACAGATGACCACTTTGAAAAGCAATACCTGTCTAGCTATGGGGCTCGAGGAATTACAGGTAGAATATTTTTACAAATAATACTCCATACTGTAAACATATCATATTTTTTATTCATTCCTCTGTTGATAAATATCTACATTTATTTCATCATAAGCACTTATACATAAGAGAGGTGAAAGTGCCTCTTGGTATGCTGATTTCATTTCTTTTTGATACATACCCAGAAAAATAGCAGGAATATATGGTATATCTAATTTAGTTTTTTGAAAAAACATTGTTCTATGCTTCATAATGGCCACACTAATTTATATTCTCATCAAGAGTGAATAAGAATTCCTTTTTTTCAATATACTTGTCAGCATTTTTTATGTTTTTCTCTTTTTCCTAATGACAATTTTTAATTAGAGTGAGGTGATATTTGATTGCATTTTCTATTTACGTTTTTCTGGTGGCATAAAGAAGAATAAAACTGGTCTGGTCATTTGCAGCACAATGGATGGAACCAGAGGATGGTAAGTAAAGCAAAATAAGTAAGGAGCATAAAGCAATTACTCCATGATCTTTCTCAAATATGGAAGCTCAAAAAAATCAGAAGGTCAAATAGTGATTACTAGGACTAAGGAGGGATGAGGGAAAAGGAATAAAGGGAGGTGAGATAACAGGTACCAAAACACAGATAGTAGGAATACATTATGGTGTTCTTAAGCACAGTTAGGGAACTATAGTTTACAATAACTTACTATGCATATTATGAAGACATAGAAGAAAAGTGCTTGAACACTCCAAACTTAAAAAGAGAGGGAAACTCAGATTCCCCTGATTTTATCAGTGCATGAATTCAAATCTATAGCACCAATAAATAAAATTCTTATAAATAAATCTTAGCTCTGAGAGTTAAAGTAGCTGTTCAATAATTATTATAGGCCCTGATAAACATACGAGAGTGACTCTCTAAGCATGAAAAAGGAAAATACACCTGGATTTACCTCAACTCTTACATGAAACTCCTTCTCATTCTCCATATACTCATCACACTGAAGCATGGAGATACTACGGGGAGATAACAACTGATCTCATGTAAGGATGTTTACAGTACAGAAGGATCAAAACAACCAAACAGCATTTTAAAAGTTACTAAAATCACAGCCGGGCGCGGTGGCTCAAGCCTGTAATCCCAGCACTTAGGGAGGCTGAGACAGGAGAATCACGAGTTCAAAGCCAGCCTCAGCAACAGGGAGGCACTAAGCAACTCAGTGAGACCCTGTCTCTACATAAAACACAAAATAGGGCTGGGGGTGTGGCTCAGTGGTCGAGTGTCCCTGAGTTTAGTCTTCAGTACAAACAAAAAAGTTACTAAAATCAAAACATAAGCCCATATTAGTAGTCAAAAATGTCTTAAATTTGCTAAAACAAAATAAAAATAATCATTGAAGTGGACATTAGGAGGGAAGAATAGGGTTACCTTAGATTAGGTAGAGGGGAGTGAAGGGAAGGAGGGGAGGGAATACGGAAATAGCTAGACCAGTAGAATGAAACAAACACTATTACTTTAGGCATATATATGACTGCGTGACCAGTATGATTCTACAACGTGCACAATCAGAAATGGGAAATTATACCCCAACTATGTATGATAAATCAAAGTATATAAATACATTCTACAGTCATGTACAACTAATTAAAACAAATTAAAAAATTTAAGAAAAGACAATTCAGAGAACTCAGATTGTTAAACCAAAAATATAACTTCATAATATATAAAGCAAAACTCATACACTGAATAATGTAGTATAACACAAGAAGGAGTGGTCTTCATATGAAGTTACCATATAAAACACAAAGAAAGAGAAGATACAAAGGAGTGATGTGAAAGAAAATCTAAATGTTAGAAACTATACAATTATAAAATGAACACATTGAAAATATTATAAGCTGTGTCATTAACAAGAGAATTAGTAGAAAGATATAACCAATTCAACTAATAATACTTAAGTAATACAGGCAAATATATATTATTAAAACAGTTACTATACAAGAAATTTTTGTTTCTCTTTTAATTTTATGAAACAAAATAAATAGAGAAAAATAGATACATCCTAAATGCACAGCTTGATGAATTTTTACAAGCTTAACTTAACCCTGGTAACACCCTCAAAAAAAAAAAAAAACAAACTAAAAAAAAGAACCCTATTGCCACACTCTCAGTAGGCTTACTTTTCTTGTGTAGCAGTCAATATCACCCCTGAAAAAATAATTCATCATCCAAAACAGTAAGAGATATAGGTGATAGCAATAATATTTTAAAGATAGAATGTTGAGTTTTACAATATCTACGTGGAAATATCACCATTTATAGGCATCAGTTACATAAATTTTGAGAATCACATACAGTTGTATAAGCAAATCAATTTATGAAATATATTTATCACCCTAAAAATGTTCCCTCTTGCTACTTTGTATCCAATCACCTCCCATCACCTAGTTCTAGTGATTGCAATATCATTTTCCATTGTTAAAATTTTGCCTTGTTCAGAATGTAATAATAGTGAGATAACATTGTATGTATCATTTTCCCTTTGGTTTCTCCCATTTAGCAAGAGGCACTTGAGATCCATTCCTATTATCTGATTGAAACTTTTTATCTTTATCACTAAATAGGGGTTCATTGTATAAGTGTACCATAATTATTTTATCCATTCACTGGTTGTTAGATTTTTTGTCTGCATCACTCAGATATATAAATTAAGTTTCCTTCATATATTTTCAGAACTTAGAAGACAATTTAGTTTTAATTTTGGATAATATTCCATTGTCTAAATATACCACAGTTCATCATCTATTAACATTCTAAAAGGCATCTTGGTTGATTTTAAGTTGGGGCATTTATAAATATAGCTGCTATAAACATCTGTGTGCAGGATTTTGAGTGGACATAGATTTTCTGTGTATGTGTGTGTGTGTGTGTGTGTGTGTGTGTATATAATTGTTGGATTTTAAGCAAAAGTACAGTCCATTTTGTAAGAAACTTCCAGAGTGTTTTCCAAAGTGACTGTACCATTTTTTCTTCCCCACCAGCAATTAAAGAGTGCTCCATTTACTGGACATCCTACCTAACTATGGTGTTTTGGATTTTGATCATTCCAATAGGCATGTTGTAATATCTCAATGTTGTCTAAATTTACATTTTCCTGATGACCTATGACATGGAGCTCTTTGTGTGTGCTTACTTGTTATCTTTCCATACACTTTTGTAAGGTATCTGTTGAGGTCATTGACCTAAGTTTTGAGGTAATTTGCTTACCTTTTATCAAGTTGTTTTCTGACTGTTGAGTTTTATCAGTTCTTTGTATATTTGTGATAACAGTCCTTCATCAGATATGTCTTTTGCAAATATTTAGCCTCATTTTGTGGCTTATTATTTCATTCTTTTGGCCATCCATGTATACTTTACAATGTTTTGAATGATTTATGACCATAATCAAGTACAAGTTTCTAAATTAGTATGTGGGAGTTGCAAAGTGAGGAAAGATTCCAAGGAACTGAAAAGTTTGGCCTTTGCTTCCTAGATCTCTAATGTTATGATGTTCTATTACATAGACTATCATATGTACATTGCACTAATTTTCCTGTCAATATTTCCTGTTCAGGGTTAACAATTTAATTATGTGCATTCACATATTATTTACTACAATAAACTTTCAATGAGCTTAAATCTATTTTTCATAACACAATAATAACACTTCACAATTTAGATAAGTATAGTGATCTTTATTGAATGATTATACATTCTATCCTGTTATGATTTCATATGATCTCATTTTGTACATGTTTAATAGATATTGATAGAATTAAACAGGTTATATTTCCAAGAATAGGAAAGAAGATTTCAGAGAATATTTTTATCAAGTCTATGACACAAAATTAGTATCAGAACTGGAACTATGTGCTGATTTATTAGACTGTTTTTCTAGGCCTAAGTATGTATTAAGGGTTCATTTTATACTAAATGCCAATGCACATTCAATAATATTTTTATCATTTTTATCATGTACTCCATCACTGCAAGTCATCCACTTGTTTACCAGGAGAAAAAAAAATTAATTATCATGACACTTTCATATCCCTGAAGAGAATTCGTGTTTCCTCCTTGGAACTTCCCTGTGGACTTTTAGAAGAGCTCAAGTACATGACATAAGAATGAAGGTACACAATATTCACAGTTAGCCTTAGCTGAGCAGTTTATTTCCAAAGGTAAGAGGCAAGGCTTTCTATTCTTTATGAAATACATGGATCTATCACCTTGAATTTGGAACTAAAATATATGCCTTCTTATTTAAATCTAAGAGAATTTTACATAAGTAGATTGTATTACAAATTGAATCACATTCCTTGCAGGGACAACAGCAGAGGAAACAAGGAGGATTCCCTATATTGCAGTCAATAGAGCTGTATACTAGGAATCTGTTTTAATTTTATTGAGAAAAGATAGCAGAATAGGGCAGTTAAAAAGAAAGGAGTTACAGTTATAATTTAGAAAAAAAATAAAATGAGAAAACATTAACTTTCAATCTGTTGCTGGTTACATGTAAATTGGGAAATTTTTTTCTTATGAAAGGATACAAATGCATTTACATTTTGTTTGTAATTAGGAAAAATACCTGGAAAAAACTTGAGATTTGTTTTAGACCTATGGTTAAGTTTGACTGCTTTATAAAATAATTAGAATATGTGAGGATCTGAGTTTGTATTGCTTGTAGGACATGATTCTGGAGCTATGGCATGCCACACTGAGTCTGTAGTGTGGCCCAGTGGAAAGAGCCTAAGAGTGGTCTCACAGAAATCTGGACTTGAATCCTGGCCCTCTACCAGTTTGGTGACTTGCTTAAGTTGCTTGTTTTCTCTTTAGTAAAAGGATGTGGAATCATTTATTTTACAGGTCATTATGCAGATTACATAAGATAATGCATGCAAAATGCTTTTACCCTTGGTAACATCTGCACATTTTGAGAGCTGCTGTCTAGCTTTCCTTCCTGATGAGCTCATATTTCCCGTAGAAGCCCAGTGATTATGTTTTCTGTGAGCACTGAGGAGCTGACTTTCCTTGGTCTTCCACCAATTTTCATTGCTTTTGCTTGAAAATTCCACAAACTATGTTCTATTTTTCCAGCCTCTGTCAAAGTGAAATCAGATAGACATAAACACAAACAATTCTTATTTCCTGAATTACTAGTTTGACAGAAATGTCTGTGTTGTAAGCATCTTGAAAATATATCTAGACCTCACACTGTTTGTGTCTCCTGCCTCCAGTTCCCCATGGGAAAGTTGATATTGACTCTAATGAGACGTGGTTTAGTACAAAATACACTGTAACTCAGTATAACTCCTTACTCTACAGCCAAGGTGAGAGCTATCAAAGTCTACTAGAAAAATATTTCAACAGACACAGTAAGGGAATACAATTAAATACACTAATTATTTTACTGTCATACCCAGAGGCATAATGCTGTGATAAAGATGCATTTTATGTCCGGTATAGTATAGAACTGTAGAATATTGGGATATTAAATATCATAGCATTGGAATAGGCTGTACATGGTGGCATATGCTTGTAATCCAAGAAGCTCAGGAGGCTAAGGCAAGAAGATGGGGAGTTCAAAAGTAGCCTCAGCAACAGCAAGACACTAAGCAACTCAGTGAGACTGTGTCTCTAAATAAAATACAAAATAGGACTAGGAATGTGGCTCAGTGGTCAAATGTCCCTGAGTTTAATCCCCAGTAACCCCCCAAAATATTGAAATTATATATACACACACACACACACACATATACAGGTATGCACATATATATATGCACGCACATGTGTAACATGTGACATAAAATACATTTATAACAAAAAGAATAAATACTTAACTTCTTGTTTGGAGCCCATTGATTATTCAAGACCATGAATAAATATAGCTTTTATAATTCCTTACTTATTTTGGTGTGGTTTAGTAAAGTTTGGAAACTTTTCATGTTTTTTAATCATATATGTATATGCATGTTATACATGTAGTATATATGTATATGTTTCTAAAACTTTACAAAAATTAAAGCATTTTCATGTAAATACACATTTCAATGTCTTATAACTAGGTGCTTTGCAATGATATCTCATTCGTGTAGTTGAACAAGACATCACCAAAATATTTGGTCAATCTTAATCTTCGGATCAGAAGGAGAACTAACTTTTCCAACCTCACATTGTCATTAATTCCTAATTTTGAACTTTTAATATAGGGTTTTAGAGTCCAAATAAATTTCTTTGTCACCCACAATTGTTTTTTCTCAGATGGATCAGGGAAGTAAAGATTAGCAATAGAGATGAAATTTCCTGCTTAGTCCCACCTACTCAGTAGGTTAAGGCAGGAGGATGGCAAGCTTGAGGTCAGTCTCCACAGCATAGTGAGACTCTGACTTAAAATAAAATTTTTAAATAGATGTGGATATAGCTCAGTTATGAAGCTCCCCTGGGTTTCATCTTCCATATTGAATACAAAACATTGTTACAACATGTTCCGTATTCATATACATATATATGAATTCATATACATATATTAATTTCATTAGAACACCTATAAGCACTTTAAAAATCATGCATATTTCTATCTTCACTCATTTTAATCTCCCTAATTCCTCTCACTATTTTTGTCTTCCTAATTTCTAATTCCTATCATGTATTGCAGACCTTAATGGTTTCCAATAAATACTTGTGTGTTTCCCATGGATTCTTGAAAAAGATGGCAGGGATGGAGAGAGAATGAGGGGCGGATTTTTAAAACACAAATATATTATTTGTGATGTTCAATTAATATATTAACATACACATATATACACACCTATATATAATATTAAGTGATTGTTTATAAGTTAGTTTATTAATATAACCATTCGAATAAACTAGAAATTATTATACTTGCATGTGTGTTCTTAAGTAATGTGAGAATTGTCTGAATTTAAAACAAATTGAAATTTATTTATATTATTTATATTTATATTTATTTACTGGGGAATTTATTTACTGTGGAATTGAATTCTCTAAAAATTGAATGAGCATTTTGTTTGTTTATGTGTAACCTCACAAGTTTAAAGCTATTGGTTCAATTATTAGAACCAATAGCTTTCACATGGTCTAGGAACTACCTGGGAAAAGAAAATATGTGGCTTTCTTCTTCCTGGAATAGTTACAACTAACTACCTTTCTCCCTATCTTCTTGCCAGATGGAAATTATAATATGACAAAAAATCAGTGTTTTCCATAGAAAATATAAATCATTTTTAGTTCACTGAAATCATCTCAAACTTTGCACAGTAGATATTAGATTCCTTTAAATGTACATTGGTATATGACATGAACTGAAAATGAAAACAACCATGCTGAAATCTTTTCTTTTTCTTTATTTCTCCTCTGTATGTGTGTGTATGTGTGTGTGTGTGTGTGTGTGTGTGTGTTTGAGAACTAAACCCAAGGCCTTGTTCATCATCAGCAAGAACTCTACCTATGAGCTACATCCCTAGGCCTCATGTTGAAATCTTCCTCCAAATTATAATGGATTTAACATATACGCATTTTAACAACAAAGGAATTTTGTTTAAATATAGATATCTTTTCAGCTATTATTCTTGTTGTACATTTGTGGCACATATTATTTTTTGTTAAGTAGTAGCTGCTATAAATGATTTTATAAGTTACTATTGAGTAACATTTAATGTATAGTAGTTTTAGAAACTTCAAAGCAATGATAATATTTTAAAGGAATGGTCGAGAATTATTTTTGAGACAAATATGTCTAAAAATATATTCAATAACTTTGTCAGCATATGAACTAAAACATCTGACTTTAAGTTAAAATTAAAAAAATAAATCATGTGTGTAAAAAAAAGGGGCCAGAATGAACAACTTGGTGATACTTATTTCAATAAAGAAAGTGAAAAACAAAAGCTAAAACTAATTTTAAAATAAAACCCACTAAAACTATTTTTACTTGGTATCCAAGATGCCCCTTCCTACAAAGAATGCCTATCATTGTTTTCAACTTTGCCCTAAGTATTCTTAGAATTCAGTAATTGTCAGAAGGGACTAGATATGCTTTGGTCAGAAAAACTGCCCCGAATGACAAATTAAAATCTAAGTTTACCCTAAGAAATTTCTGAGAATTTTGAAGTAAGAATATATATTCAATAATTCTCAGCTTCGTTTCATCATCTCAACTAAACTCGATCTTATGATGTAAGGGTTGTTGCTTCAATTTAAAAAAAATAAAGAAACGTTATTGGAAATCATTGCATGGAATTTACATAGAAACTGGGATATGTATTCAGTTTGTGAAATTAAAGATGATGCACTGTGAAAACAGGTAAAGAAATTTGACAGAAAATAAATGGAAAACTATGGAAATTAAATTGGCAGTTTTTTTTTTTTTTTAACATGACAAACATATCCAACAACTGATTACTTTCTTCAATTCGTTTAAACAGAATAATGCCTCTACTGGACCCATCATCTTCATCATTGCCCACGTTCCTTCATGGCCAGAATTTTGCTATGCCTTCCAAAACCCAAATGTGATGGCTTAATTTGGTGTACTCTACTTTTGCAGGAGATCACTCTTAGAAAGCATAAATACAAACTTAAATGTCAGAGATACCATCAAACATGGATTTATACAGGATTCAGTTCAACAATGTGACGCAAGTCAGCATGTTTATATTATTGGGCTTCACGGATGATTTTTACCTGCAGGTTTTCCTTTTTTTACTATTTCTTGCCATCTACCTTTTTACTCTAATAGGAAACTTGGGGCTGGTTGTGTTGGTCATCTTGGAATCCCGGCTCCACAACCCCATGTACTATTTTCTGAGTGTCTTGTCATTCTTGGATGCCTGCTATTCTTCAGTTCTCACTCCAAAAATGTTGGTCAATTTTCTGGCAGAAAATAAATCCATTTCATTTCTTGGATGTGCCACACAGATGTTTCTCTTTGTTACTTTTGGGACCACTGAATGCTTTCTCTTGGCGGCAATGGCTTATGATCGTTATGTGGCCATCTACAACCCACTTCTCTATGCAGTGAGCATGTCACCCAGGATCTATGTGCCACTCATCATCGCTTCCTATGTTGGTGGCATCTCACATGCTACTATACATACAGTGGCCACTTTCCGCCTGTCCTTCTGTGGGTCCAATGAAATCAGACATGTTTTCTGTGATATCCCTCCTCTCCTTGCTATTTCTTGTTCTGACACTCACACCAACCAGCTTTTCCTCTTCTACTTCGTGGGCTCTATTGAGATAGTCACCATCCTGATTGTCCTGGTCTCCTATGGCTTCATCCTGTTGGCCATTGTGAAGATGCGTTCTGCTGAAGGGAGGAGGAAAGTGTTCTCTACCTGTGGCTCCCACCTGACTGGAGTGTCCATTTATCATGGGACCATCCTCTTCATGTACGTGAGACCGAGTTCCAGCTATGCTCTGGAGCATGACATGATAGTGTCCACATTTTACACCATTGTGATCCCCATGCTGAATCCCATTATATACAGCTTGAGAAACAAAGATGTAAAAGAGGCAGTGAAAAAACTATCTGAGAGAAATTGGTTCAAAAATAAAGTGCATTTCAAAAATTGATTAAATCTCAAAATAATGTTACCTGTAAGTTGATATCTGCATGGTCAGCAAATAGAGAAAAACATTCTTGATTCTAGTTGATAGTGCTATATATTCTAGAATATATACAAATAAAATGTTAATTAGCCCTCTCAGGAAGCATGTCAAAAATGACCATATATTAAACCATTTGTATACCCTCCTATGTTCAAACTGATCTTCATTGAACAATCGTTAATGCACGTATATTTGTTGTTAATTGTTAGGTAAGTTGATTTTCAGTAACTATGAAAGAAATAATATCCTCCAGATTCTATGACTCATATATTTGTGTATTGCACCTGGGATGAAATTAAACCTGATTGTTCAATCTCTATTCTGCCAAATGTTACAGCATTTGCCCAATTTGTCTTACAAACTCAGGTCAGACTAGGCATCTGTTACAAGTTTTTTCCTGTTCAACTTGAAACCATATATTTTTTTTCCTATGACTAGTCATTAATTTCCTCTTCAAAAAGAGAAATTGAGTAGATCCATTCCAAAGCTCCAAAACATAAAAAGAGCAGATAGCAATAATTTCTTTTTAAGATTATACCCAAGGAACAGCAAACAAATGAAAATATGGCTGAAAGGATAATATATAAATGCTTACCACATGTGACTACTTCAAGATGAGAAAGTTAGATTTCTTAGAAGCTATGAGACTTGTTGCTGTGTGCAAGATGCTAGCTCAGTTCCAAGACTTGTATGTGTCCTCTGTCTACAAGGAAAGACCTTGCATTTCTTCTAGTTCCACAAGTTTGCAGCCAATAAACAAGGCCCATGAATAGAAACACTTTTCTTTCACTATAATTTGCACATCATTTGGCATTATTTATTATGCTCTATTTTTTATTGGACCTTTCCATGTTTTTGTTTACCTAAAAAGTAGATATTTACACTTTCAAATGAAACCCAGTCTCTTCCTATAGGGCTGATGGTTCTTTGATTCTATCAGAATATAGCAATCAAGATGAAGTTCCATTCATGCTCACTGGCACACACAAAAATCCAGCAACTTTTGAGGCTGCCGCAGAAGATTTGAAGTTGGCGGCCAGCCTCAGCAATTGAGCAAAATGCTCACTCTAGATAAAAAATAAAAATGACTAGGAATGTAGCTCAGTTGTCAAGCACCCTTGGGTTTAATCCCTGGTGATAAACAACAAAAAAAATCCAAAATTCCGCTTATGATATAATTCATAAATGTGTTTGAGATTCTAAATAATGGCTTGTGGCACTTCAGTTTCTAATTTCTTCTAAACTGTTATGGAGGAGCCACACATCTCTTTTTGAATAAGTATATGTTTGACAGCAAAATATATACTCAAAATTCTTCAAAAAAATAAAGCAAATATAATTTCAGAGACACAATACTGACAATATTGTAGACAAACTTTTGATGTATAAAAATCAAGCTTACATATTCATATACAAATGTGTATACATGTGTGTATATATATGATTTTTTTCCAGTCAAAGCACCTTGAAATTTATTTTTCATTTTGTGATCTGAGGAGAATGTTCTGGAAGAAAAAGTAACCTATTTTTAAATATTTATTTCTCATAAAATTGTTAAAAATATTTCTTATAAAATTAAAAAAATTGCATCCTACTAGTATCATTCTTCAGGATTCAATCAAACTAGGGTCTCACAACCCTTTATGAAATGTTTTAGTCTAGGTTGTATTCTGGTTCATTAGTTTTATTGCTTTTTCAAATTAGAATATATAATCATTATCAGGCTTAATAAAAGGTGAGCACAGGGATCTGGGATGATGTCATTTATAACTGGTTAATTTTTAAATAAATTCATCAAATATCCATGCCAAATTTAACGTCAAGAAACTTCCCATTTATTTCCTTTGTAGCTGTATAACAGAAGCTAAATGGTGGAGATAAACATTCTCCCATCATCTGCCATTTGTCCAGGTCGATGTGTTAGATTGTTCAGTGGACTTTGATTTGGTCTTTGTCATTCTCCCTAATCTACGTCCTCTCCCATTGTAGATCATCTACCCCTTGTGAACTAACCCAGCTCTCATCTCCACAGCCACCAGGTCTGCTCTTCATTTTTTTTTAAACTTCTTATGTAGTTTCAGATGGAAAAACACAGGCTCAGCACATGATGCTACAAAATGCATCTTCTTGGCACGCTAAGTAAGTTAAAATGAAGGAGGCTGCAAGGGCATCAGAAGTGCCCTCCTTACTTGTGTTCTGCTCTCTCCCTCAGGCAGGCCAGAGCATCCCTCCTCATAAAGGAAGGGGTTCATAAAGACTATAGCTCTTCTTCCTCAAAGCAACTTATGAAACCAAGAGATATTACTCTGACCTTCTATGATCTTTCTCTGTACAGATGGCTATAAAGAATTCTCTGACCAATCTTCTCTGAATGTGCATTGTCTGACCACCGTTTCAGAAGCGGACTGACCTAAACCCAATGGAAATAACAGCTATGCAGAAAGTCCAAAAATCTGAGGAGACAGGCCTTGTGAAGTCATCCTCATGCAGTCTCTTCAAATTCGATCATACTTTTCTCTCCCATAGCATTTCTACATGACTGTGACTGGAAATTCTTTTTTTTTTTTTTTTTATGTTTTGGTACCAGGGATTGAACCCAGGGATACTTAACCACTGAGCCAGATCCTCAGCCCTCCAATATTTTTTTTAAATGTATATTTAGAGACAGATTCTCACCAAGTTGCTTAGAGCCTCACTAAGTTGCTGAGGCTGCCTTTGAATTCATGATCCTCCTTCCTTACCTCCAGAACCACTGGGATTACAGGCATGTGCCATTGTGCCCAGCTGTCAATTCTTCATTGAACATAAAGATGAATGTAAATAACTTCCTTGGGATCAATGAGTCTTTATTTTGGCATTTTAACTATGTCATGTAAAACTTTTATGGAATAAATTTACATGCATTCTCCAGTAGAACTGTCTTTACCAGTTTTATTTTCAACCCTAACCAGATACCCTAGTAGAATTAAGAAAACTTTCCTACTTTATAATACTAATAATTTATGTAGCTTATTAGATATTAGATTTCATGTATTAAATCATGATATCTTCATAACAACTCCAGAAAATGGTGGTAGTAGTACCTTTTATCACAGAAGAGAAAACTGTACACATCCTCAAATAATTAACTCAATGCTACACAGTGTTTAAGAGTGATGACAAAACTCAGATCTAAGTTACAAGGCTGCAATTTCTACATTTAAACTCACTACACATGGAATAAAATAATTTAGTGATGTTTTCATTTCACCAATTTTCTCATCATTTTTTAGATACTACTTTAGGAATTATTGATGTCTTCAATAAGTCAATTGAAAAAATAAGAGACAAACTGGCGTGCATTCAAAAGTCCTGGGGAAGTGGTTTCCTCTGGCATTGGCAATATATTTCATTCATTAAAATGCATGGAGTTTACACGTTATGAGCTTAGTTGATTCAAAATATAAAGATAAAAAAGGAAAGAAAGAGAGGAAGTAAGAAAAAAAGACAGGAAGAAGCAAAGAAGCAATAAAGCAGTGTAAGAGCAGAGTGGATGAGATCCGTCGGTCTGGACTGATTTTGAAATTCCTTTGCATTTTCGAGTTTCAGAACATGATATGGCCCTGGTGAGTGGGGATTATCTACACAAACAATGCTTAAAGTCCTGGCAATGGACAGAATGTAAAACCATATAGAAGTCCAATTCTCACACAGGATGGAGAAACCTTCAGAGGAACTTGCATTTCCTCTGTTTTTAAGATTCAATATATTAATAAAAACACTTAATTTTGTGTTAGTTAGACCAGGGATGAGTTTGCATTCATCCAAAAGTCTGAATTCCAAGGAAGCATAAGAGGACATGGAACACAGAAAATTACTTCACTTAGGGCAAAGGGTGAGAGAAAGATGTGACCACATTCAACCAGAAAGGAATATCTCAGTTACATTTTAAGGAACTGTTAAAACCAACTGTGAGCAGCTGGGAAAAGCAGAGAGACATGAAATGGACAACTTTACATTTATTCTCAAGATCTTCTCTGCAGGCCCTTAACAAGTGTTTATGAAAATGACTAATAAAATCTAGGTGGTAGTCATTCATTAAGGCATTGACAGTTACTTGAATAAAAGTTCTCTGGAGAGAGGAAATAGCAGACATGAAAAAAAAATTAAATAAATAAATAAATAAAACCAGCCATCTCTCCAGATAGACAGATATTATAAAATGTCTAGTAAACTACTGGAAATAAAATATACACCCCCCACCACATACAAACACACACAAAATCAGAGAAAAAGAGTTCCTTTAACAGGCTCATCAAGAGTCAGTACAGATTTGGCAAAAATTGGCAAACTTGAAAATAAACCAATAGAAATTAACCAAACAGAAAGAAAAAGGTGGGGATAAAACTCCAAGAAATGTGCAAATATATACAGATGTATGCAAGCAGTCTAATATAGATAGAAGTGTGGAAGAAGTGTGCAGTCTAATATAGATACAAAGAATGAAACAGAATAAATATTTGAAGACACAGTAGTTGATAGTTTTTAAAGACAAAGAATGCATCAAACCATTGAATCAAAAAGTCTAGGGAGCCTGGAGAATGATAAATGTGAATGGAACAAAAGGTAAACAACAAATGAAATTCAGACTGACTAATCTCAGCACTGCAAAGCTAGGATAAATAGAAAATCATATAGGCATTCAGAGAAAAATACATATTAAACACAGAAGAAAAAGATATTAAAACTATTTCTGATGCAGTAAGAAGTTATACATAACAGTAAATAATGAAGTTCGTATTTATAGTAATAAAAGACAACTATCAACCCAGATTTTAACATCCATTGAAATAATTTAAAAAACTATCAAATATATAAATACAAAAAAATTTTTTTTCAGGAAAATCACATGCACACTCTTTACATATGCATATACACACTTAGCCTGAATAATTTATAACAAGCATATCTATGCTTCAATTATTTTCTAAGCAGTCATTTTGGCAGCAGTAGGACATGTGCTTCTATGCAAAGACAGAAACACCAAAACTGTAAAAGTAAAAATAAGCACAACAAACATTCAACATTTTAATTTTATTTTAATAAATAAAAGACTAAACCAACACTATATTGTTCCATTTTAGCTTTAAACTACATACAAGTAAAATTTACGGAGAAAAAATAGCCATAAAAATGGGAGAGTAGAATTGAATGTATTACTATAAGGGTCTTATATTAAAATCCATGTTGCATATCATTTTAGGCAGAATTTATTAAATTTACCCTTATTAACAAAGGTCAGCATGGAGAAGAAACAAAATAAAACATTATCAATATGAAAAATAAAATAAGATTTGCATTTGTCTAATTACTAGGAGAAGTTGAACATTTTTTCATATATTTGTTAATTGATTCTATATATTTTTCTGAGAAGTGTGTGTTCAGTTCCTTAGCCCATTTACTGATTGGGTTATTTTATTTATTTTGGTTTAATGATTTTGAGTTCTTTATATATCCTGGAATTTAGTGCTCTGATGTGTGTGTGTAGCAAAGATATCCTCCCACTCTGTAGGCTCTCTTTTCATGTTATCGATTGTTTCTTTTGCTGAGAAGCATTTTAATTTGAATCCATCTCATTTATTAATTCTTGATTTTATTTCTTGAGCTTTAGAAGTCTGGTTAAGGAAGTCAGGACCTAATTTGGCATGATGAAGATTTGGGCCTATTTTTTCTTTTTTTAGGGGCATGGCCTCTTGTTTAATTCCTAGGTCTTAAATCCATTTTGAGTTGAGTTTTGTGCATGGTGAAAGGTAGGCGTTTGATTTCATTTGCTGCATATGAATTTCCAGTTTTCCCAGAACCACTTGTTGAAGAAGCTATTTTTTCACCAATGTTTGTTTTTGGCACCTTTGTCTCCTATGAGATAACTGTATTTATGTGGGTTTGTCTCTATGTCTTCTATTCTGTACATGTCTATTTTGGTGCCAATACCACACCATTTTGTTACTATTGCACTGTAGTATAGTTTAAGGTCTGATATTGTGATACCTCCTGCTTCACTCTTCCTGTTAAGGAATTTTTTGTCTATTCTCTTACTTTGGGATTTTAATTGGAATTGAATTAAATCTGCATAATGCTTTTGGTAGTATGACCATTTTGACAATACAAATTCTTCCCATTCAAGAACATGCAAGATCTTTCCATCTTCCAAAGTCTTCTTTAATGTCTTTCTTTAGTGTTCTGTAGTTTTCATTGCATAACTCTTTTACCTCTTTTGTTTGATTGATTCCCAGGTATCTTTTTTTTTTTTTTTTTTTTTTTTTGAGGCCACTGTGCATGGCATATTTTTCCTAATTTCTCTTTCTCAGGGTACATGACTGATTTATAGAAATGCATTTGATTTATGGGTGCTGGTACTTTGCTGAATTTGTTTATTAGTTTTAGAAGTTTTCTAAAGTTTTTGGATCCTCTAAATATAGAATCATGTCATCAGCAAATAGTGATAATTTGAGTTCTTTTTTTTAATTCATATCCCTTTTATTTATTTTGTCTTGTTGCTCTGGCTAGAGTATCAAGGACCATGTTGAATGGGAGTGGTAAGAGAGGGACTCCCTGTCTTATTCGAGTTCTTAGAGGGAATGCTTCAAAATTTTCCCCATTTAGAAGGATGTTGGCCTTGGACTTAACACAGACAGCTTTTACAATGTTGAAGTATGTTTCTACTACCCCTAGTTTTTCTAGTGTTCTGAACATGAAAGATTATTGTATTTTATCAAATGCTTTTTCTGCATCTATTGAAATGATCATATGATTTTCTCTTTAAGTCTATTGATATGATGAATTACATTTATTGATTTCCATAAATTTTCACATCTATGTTCACCAAGGATATTACTGGGAAGTTTTCTTTCCTTGATGTGTCTTCATCTGGCTTGGGTATCAGGGTGATACTATCCTCATATAATGAGTTTGGAAGGCTTCCCTCTTTTACTATTTCATGGGAATAATTTGAGGAATACTAGAACTAATTCTTCATTGGAAGTCTTGTAGAACTTGCCTGAGAATCTGTCTGGTTCAAAAAATGTTCAACTTTTCTAGTAATTAGAGAAATGCAAATCAAAATTACTCTAAGATTTTTGTCTCACTCCAGGCAGAATGCCAATGATCAAAAAATAATAAGCAATTATAAGTGCTGACAAGGATGTGGGGGAAAAGGTACACTTATATATTGCTGGTGGCATTGCAAATTGCAGCAAGTACTATAGAAAGCAGTATGGAGATTCCTTAGAAAACTTGAAATGAAACCACCATTTTATGCAACTATTTCACTCCTCAGTCTATATCCAAAGGACTTAAAATCAGCATACTATAGTGATGCAGCCACATCAATATTCATAGCAGCTCAATTCACAATATTTAAACTATGGAAACAATCTAGATGCCCTTCAACAGATGAATGGATAAAGAAACTGTGGTATATATACACAATAGAATATTACTCAGCTAAAAAGAGAATAAAATTATGGCATTTGCAGGTAAATGGATGAAGTTGGAGAACATCATGCTAAGTGAAGTAAGCCAATGCCAAAAAACCAAAGGCCAAATGTTCTCTCTGATAAGTGGATGCTGATCGATAATGGAGGAGGTCATGGAGAGAATGGAGAAACTTTCGATTGTGCAATGGGGAGGGTGGGAAGGTGAGGGGGAGGAAAGGAGGGGAGAAAAGATGGTGGAATAAGATGAACATTATTACTCTAGGTACATGTATGACTGCACACATGATGTGACTCTACATTGTGTACACCAGGGAAATGAAATGTTGTGCTCCATTTGTGTACAACGACTTGAAATGCATTCTGTTGTCATGTATAACTAATTTTAACAAATAATAAAAGGCAAAAAAACACAAAAAAAGAATGAAATAGGAGATGCCAGTATGGTCTCCACAAATATTAAGAGGAGAATAAGAGATAAACACCTCTTGCTAATACATTTGAAAATTTACAAAGTATATTTCTTTAAAGGTACATTAGAATAGGTAATCTGAGTAGTTCTCTCTCTCTCTCTCTCTCTCTCTCTCTCTCTCTCTCTCTCTATATATATATATATATATATATATATATGATAAATTATTTTATGAAAATCATTAAAGAGAAGTTTGCAATGGCTTTTTAAGTGTAAAAATCTCATCTTTCCAGATTAGTTAATGAAAACCATTCTCATGATAATAATTCTTTTTTTTTGTACCAAGGATTACACTCAAGGGCACTCGACCACTGAGCCACATCCCCAGCATAATTTTGTGTTTTATGCAGTGACAGGGTCTCACCGAGTTGCTTAGTGCCTCACCGTTGCTGAGGCTAGCTTTGAACTTGAGATTCTCCTGTCTCAGCCTCCCAAAATGTAGGGATTACAGGCTTGTGCCAGTGAGCCTGGCTTGAAAAATAATTCTTGCAATAGTTTTTCAGGTAAAAACCTCACCTTTCCCTCTTACTGAAAAGTGGGCAGCATATTGGATGAACGTTATTTAACTGTGTCAAATAGGACAGGAGTTGGGAAGTAATGGAGCAATAATATGGGAGAAAGTACCTGGGTCCCAGAATTACCTGGTGAAAAGTATCAGCCCTCACAATCTATTCCTAATGAATAAGTCAACACAAGATGAATAAGGGTAACACACAGACAAGCTGCAGTTTATACTCAATGATTTGTATTATTTGGTTTTTGGTTTTTTGGGTTTTTTTTGTTTTTGTTGTTGTTTCAGGGATTGAACCCAGGGACTCCTAATTACTAAGCCACATTCCCCATACTTTTTATATTTTATTTAGAGACAGAGTCTCCCTAAATTGCTTAGGGATTTGCTAAATTGGTGAGGCTGTCTTTAAACTCTTGATATTCCTGCCTGTCTCTTAAGCTGCAGGGATTACAAGCATGCACCATCATGCCTGGCCTAAGAATCTTTTTCTCCTTTGATGATCCACTCTATTTCTGAATCCCTCTATTTCTCTAGGAAAGCCTAGGTCCTAATGCAATTTCAGGCCCCAGCATTGTGCCAACATTTGATAAGTTGTTCTTGTATGTGCAATGATATAATATTGAAATTATAGAGTAAAAGCAAATAGTTTAATCATTTATACTGTCTATAGAGTGTATTGAAATTTTAAAGAACATCATATAAATCTTTTTAAACTTGTATTATAAAGAGAAAATGCAGTCTTAATTTAATTATAATTTAAGAATTACCTCAACTGCCTGTTGTCTTTAATATGTAGATTCTGTTAACCATCTTTGGCAAAATGTAGCATAAGATTTCCAAATCATAGACATTAATGCAAAAGAAAGCAAAGTAAAACCAGATCTTATAAAAACAACTGCAAATGTGCAAAAAATCTCAGAAGTAAATGTATTGAAATAAGGAATATATAGAGTAAGAAAAGAAACCAAACAGCATTTTTAAACAATAAATATTTATTATGATCTTATTACATTTTTTTTAGTACTGGGGATTGAACTCTGGGGTACTCAACCACTGAACCACATCCCCAGTCTTATTTTGTATTTTATTTAAATACAAGGTCTCATGAGTTGCTTAGCGCCTTGCCGTTGCTGAGTCTGGCTTTGAACTCACATTTCTCCTGTCTCAGCCTCCCAAAGTGCTGGGATTACAGTTGTGTGCCACCACACCTGGCCTAAATTCTTATTTCTAATAGAAAAGAAATACCTACAAACATAAATTATAGACATCACAAATGTCAAAGAAAACTTAAATTGTAATAATTTCACATGGCATTAATATAGGATAAGGAAAATTTGAAATAGATAGAGAAATATAGGAGGCTAATTAATCTCATTACATTAGTTGGCAGTTTTGAATTAGGAGAAGATTGTTAAATAGTGAACTCAAACTAGGTTTCACTTTAAACACTGAAAAAGCATGTGGGGAAAAGTTACAAAATGTAATTGTACCAAAAATCATAAAATTTTAAAATTAATTTATATACTCATATCCTTTGAAATAAATAATCTATGTAGTAATTATATAATTTTAAAAATCACTACATATATGAAAAAGGAAATTATACTCTTTTTGTACTGGAGATTGAATCGAGGGGTGTTTTGCCATTGTGAGCTATATGCCAACACTTTTTAATTTTTCAATTTTGAGACAGGGTCTTACTAAGTTGCTGAGGCTGAACTGGAATTGGGATTCTCCTGCCTCAACCTCTTGATGGGGACATATAACTTCTAAAATAACATTTAAAGAACAGAAAGAATATTCAAATTACAATTCCAGAACATAGAAAATTTTTAAGTAAAAGAGATTTTAGTATTCTACCTGCCCAAAATTTATCAAATGCGACGAAGTATACATTGTCAATTATTGCTTTATAACTTTTCTTATTAAAAAGATAAATTAATCAAGCATTTACTTCAAAAATTTATTTTTAAATAAAATTACTCAAGGAATCTGGAGAAAGGAAATGTAGTAGCCTGCTGGCTATGTCACAAAGAAGAACAGTTCTCAAATGTTTAGAAGGGGCACACACAAAGGATATCATTGCATACAAATTTTTAATTACAACAAGAGAGGCCTAATTTTGAAACAGTACCCATTTATCTCACAGCTTTCAAAGACAAAGATATTTTTGAATATTAAACATTTAAGTACAGAAAGCTGCAAAGAACTATGTGGGAAATGACAGGAATTTTTTTTTTATATGTGCAATATATAGACATTAATTAAGTTACTCATCTAGAAGGAAAAGCACAAACCTGTCATTAATTGCTGCAATGTTACTCTTTTCCTTAATATCTTTTAATATTTCTAAATTGCAACATTAGCATATATTATTTTCCCGTGACTTAATTTCTATTTCAATATATTACTTTATTCTAAATTCAAACTTGGGAATCATTGATAATATTTTCTTTTAGCTATTCGAGTGTTTTTCAATTAATTTAACCACAAGTAATTTATGAAAGACAAGTAAAAATTATTTTTTAAAAAGGCATCATGCATTAAAAATATTACATAAATGTAAGTCTTATATTAATGGTCAACTCTTATCCTTATTGACTTAAATGGTTTACATCTGTCCTCTCCTCAGATGCACCTGGAATCATTATTCAACTTGTGAATTTGAGAGAACTAAGCCTTAAACTGTCTTTGACTTATTAAAGGTTGAATAGTTAGAAAGCTACCTGAGTAGATTCTAAATCCTGAAATTGTTGATTCTGAAAGAAATGCTATTAACTACAATGCTGTATTTCTTCTTATTATTAAAAATGCAGTGACTTCTAAAGGCATTATCTTTGTGACAAAATTATAGCTCTTTTTATAATAAAATCATCTGAAATGGGGTTGTTCAGGGTATATTTTATGATCTAGTTTTTAGAATGACAACCATATTTTTTTATTTTTTACTGTAGTGGTCCTTAAAACTGAAGCCAGAACTAGACAGGCACATGGGTAAGGGTCTGATCCAGAGAATGGAGGGATTGAAATGTTTCCTTCAGAGCCCTTCCTCCACCTATATCAAGATAACCTGCCCCTGCTCCCACCTGTCCCAGGGATTGTCTCTCCCTACAGGGCCTTGTTAATGATGGCCCCTTCCAGCCCAGATTACTCCACCTTGTCCATCTGCTTCTCACATTTTGGCCATCACATGGAGCATCTCCTGGGCCTAGTCATGTGGGCAGGAAGGAGGGAGATAAGGGGAAGAGAGCAGGAGAACAAAGGAAGCCAAGGACATATAAAAAAGGCAAAACAGCCTCACTTCTTGGGATACCAGATACCAGCCAAAGCGCACTACTCCTTCCCAGAAGTCTTTTTAAATAAACCCTGCTTTATATGCCTGCCTCAATGTGCTTCTCTAATGTTCAGATTTCAACATGTGAAGAAGCAGAACTTGTGACCGGCAACTACTGGTATCAAAACTACTTATGTTTAGATCATAGATTTAACAGGTTTTTAATGATTTCCAAATACAATATGAATTTCTCAAAACATATTCCTAGAAATGTCCAAGATCTTTTTTGATTAAGTAAAGGGCAGTTGCAGAGAAATAAAAAATGAAAGATTCAACTGTTTTTAGAGAGAGAACAAGGAAATACCCAATAGGAAAAACAAAAGATGACTTAAAATGCTTAGCATCACTTTATTTTAGTTGCCTGGAGCCCTCTTTTTTCTGAGTGACTCTAATGAGAGCATTTTTTACTTCTTTGTTTCTAAGACTGTAGATTAGTGGATTCAGCACAGGAATCACAATAGTATAAAAAACAGAAGCCACTTGATCTTTTCCCAAGGAATAGGACTTATTTGGTTTTAAATAAGTACAAATCATAGTACCATAAAAGATGGTGACTCCCAGGAGATGGGAGGCACAGGTAGAGAAGGCTTTCTGCTTTCCTGAACTGGAATTAATTTTCAGAATAGTTGAGAGAATGGATACATAGGACACACATATTGTAATGAGGGACACCATTAGGGTGAAACCAGAAAAAATAACTATCATGATTTCAGTGTTATATATGTCAGTGCAGGACAGTGCTAAAACTGGTAATGTGTCACAGAAAAAGTGATGGATTACATTGGAGTCACAGAAATGCAATCTGCTCATGAAAAGCAAATTGACAGAGGAATCCATAAAGCCAATCAAATAAGACCCAAAGAGCAGGGCAAGGCAAAGTCTTGTGGACATAATGACTGGGTAGTGTAGAGGACGGCAGATAGCTACATAGCGATCATAGGCCATTGAGGAGAGAAGAAAACACTCAGCAGCAGCCAAGAAGACAAAGAAATACATCTGAGCAAAGCAGCCCATGAACGAGATATTCTTGGTGGAGGTCAGTAAGTTCTCCAGGGTTTTAGGTGTGATGACTGTTGAGTAACTTAGATCAAGAAATGACAACTGAGTGAGAAAAAAATACATGGGGGTGTGAAGCTGGTGATCCAGGTAAATTAGAATCATCATTCCTACATTCCCCAGCACAGTAATTAGGTATATCAGGAGAAATAGCATGAAGAGGACTAGCTGGATCTCTTCGGAGTCTGTCAGTCCCATGAGGATGAAGACAGGCACATTTGTGTTGTTCCATCTGCTCATTGTGTGGAGCTCTGCATTGGGGAAAAATCAAACTTAGCAGAAAAGATTTCAAAAGGGTTTTGTCCATATGAATGAGCCAATATTTTTATTATTAATTTAGTGTTGCCATAAATTGATAAAAATTTGCAGCATAGGACTGGAAAAAATTTAATTGGCAAATATAGATAGAGATATCAATTGACATTTGGATATGATATAATAATAAAAGGTAACATATTATAGGAGTAGAATCACCCTATTTTTCTGAATGACCTTCTTTACTAATATATTTAGTTCACCTGAAATATTTTACCATAAGTACTACTACTATCTACGTACTTCTGATAAGGAAAAGGCACAGAAAGTTTATGTGACTTACCTGAAGTCAAAGCAATTAAATGTCAACCCTGTGATTCTACCAAAACACTTCAGTTTCAGAAAGCATGCTCATAATACCACATCCTCATTTGTAATTAGTTTTGACAAACCAGAGCAAGGTTATGTCATAAACAATGATATAAAACAGTCTTAAAGTATCATTTGCTGTCCTTGATATCCTCATATCATTTAATAGTAATTACAAATACATTTCACTTTTAGGGAACCTTAGCTAGAGGCATTAGGATGAGAGACTACATGCAAGTTTTGATTTCCAAAAGATGTGATATGTTCCTAACTTGCCTAAACTAACAATTCAAAACCAAATTTTTTCCAAAAATTTATTTTCCAAATATCTGTATTATTCATAGACTCTGACACCATCAACTCTATACCTCTGCTTGCATAAATCATGACATTTCTTAGGACAAGGTACAATAGGTTGTATATGAATGAACATTCTTTAGAAAATGCCCTAATTTTTTGTTACATAATTTAACACCATTTGGTTTTAGTCAGAATACTTACTGTGAGCCAAAGCTAGTGAAAAAAACTTCGTTCGATATTATATGTCTAGAAATTTGTTAACTTCGAACTTTTCACAGAAGCAAAATTTAAAAACCACAAGAGCTGAAAATTTCTGTAAACTACTATTTGCTTTTCATTGAAGCACTTTTTACATTTTTGTGCTTTCATTTTTTTATATATATGAGATAAGATAAATCACCCTAGCAGTTATCACTTCAGAGCTACGATTATACAGAGCACTGTAATTCCAAGGTGCCCCATATAAAGGGCATTGAGGATAATGCAACATGTCGTCATCCTCAGGGATCACTTTCCAATGAAAACCACCTGGCATGTTTCCATCAACAAAATTCAAGGACTAAATAAGCATCCCTTTTGCCTTATAAATCCCCCAGTGCAGGAAGTGGTAAACATGATCATTTTGTGCTGTTTTGTGATGCTCTAATTTTTTAAAAGTAATGCTTATTTTAAAATTAATGCATAATATGCAAACTTAAAAAACAATGTTTACATTATATAGGGATCAAATCAGGAAATTTTTGACTAGGGAAGAGTATAATACATTTCTAGACACATGCTTAGTTATCTTATAATTAACATTACTCAGAATGGAATTATAACTTTTTATAATTCTATTATATCTATAAATAATGATGAAATCTAAAATAACATCTATTATATATATCTATTATATCTAAAAAATGATTCAATCATAGGAGTTAACAAGTTCATCTCTTAAGTGAAATAGAATCACATTTAAAGAAGACAAAGCAATTCAAAATCATTAACACTTTGTTAAAGCCATTGCAATTTCTTAAAATCATTTTAATTTGTGATATACTATTTATTTGTATGTGTACTTATATATTTGCATAATTATTATATCATGTACTCAGTAAATTATTCTCATTATACAACTTAAATTTTACAACATACCATGACCCTGTTGTGATAACCTTTCACAGACCTCATAACTTCACATGTTATGCATGCCCATCACTCACTAAAGATACTGAGTGTTCACCAGCTCCTCTGTGTTGAGGGACAGACAGATGAGAATGGTGGGAATGTGAGGATACAAGAATAATTCTATAAAATGGGTCCACGATGCTGACCACCATATACTTACTATGAAAAAAAAAAATTGCCAGCAGCACTGTCTGGCTTAAATAGACAAGATATGAAATATTCCTCAGCAAACTGTTATCTGCAAGGAAATGCAGACAGGAAATAACATTGATAAAAGGAATCTAATTTACTTGGAAGGGAGAGATTTTAGTGACCCTTTTACAAACCAGATTCTGGAATATAAGGATAATTTCTCCTAGCCATAAAACTTGTAAAAAATGATTAAGAATCCAATTAGAACTGGTCAGCAAGGGCCTCGAGGACCTAGAATTGAAATGGCAATAGCTACTTAAAAGTCTGTCATCTTGCTATGAGTCAAAAGTCAAGGGGTGCACCTGGACAGGACTCCCTGGGAATTTCTAATGGATCCCCAATAAAGCTGGCAGACAGCAGAGCCACATTGTCCCTCTCTTCTCTAAGATAACTCACTCTCTCCCATGATAGTGTCCCCTTTCCTTTTTCCTATCCCTCAATAAACTCATTCCTATTACTCTGAGCAACATGTCTAGAATCGTTCTGAATTGATTGCAAGAACTGAGGTTTGAAGAGTGGGACTTCATGGTGCCTCAGTTTACTGGAAGGACCCAGCTCTGTAACATACGTAGGCATCTGACACCACAGGAATGGAGCAGGCTCTCCAATCTAGCTTGACAGTGTCACCTCCCTCATCAAGATGCAAAGCTTGTGAAATATATTTTACTACCTTAGTATAGTTGACTTTTTAAATATATTTTATAAAAGAAAAATAGAAGCAGAAAGACAAGATAATCCCTAAGAATAGTAAGCATTTAATAATTAATTTATTAGTCAAAGCTCTCTAGCTATGTAAATATTCAGGTAAAATGATTTTTTAAAGGAAAAATAAAACAAAATTAAAATACTAGAAATGCTGAAATATTTTATGGAGGATTGTTTGTCAAAGATGATGAAGCAAAGGAACAATATGAAAAAGTACACAGATAAATCAGTGTAAAAGATTTTCATGACTTTTCGATAAAGTAAAGAAAAAACTAATTTCCATATAGCTATAAAAATGGCTCTTTAATAAGTGGTACTAGCATAAAACAGACACATAGATCAATGGTACAGAATACAAAGCTCAGAAGTAAACCTAAACATCTATAGTCATCCGATTCTTCAAAGGTAACAAACATAAACAATGGAGAAAAGACAGACTATTTAACCAATGGTGGTGGGAAAACTGGTTATCCATAGGTAGAAGAATAAGACTAGATCCTGCACAGAACACAACTCAAACTGGATCAAAGAACTAGAAATTACTCCAGAAACTATGCAACTCCTAGAAGAAAATATAGGGTAAAAACTCCAACATATAGATATAAGCAATAACTTTCTCAATAGGATCCCTAAAGCTCAGGAAATAATGCCAAGAGTTAATAAATTAGGTGGAGTTAAATTACAGTGCTTCTGCACAGCAAAGGAAATAATTTGGAATGCAAAGGAAGAACCTATAGAATGGGAAAAAATCTTTGCTAGCTACTTATCTGAGAGATGATTAATATCTAGAATAAAGAACTCAAAAGTATCAAAAATAGAAAATGACTAATACATGGGAAATTAATTAAAAAGAATACAAATGGCCAACAAATATGTGAAAAAAAAATGTTCAACATCATTAGCAATTAAGGAAATGCAAATCAAAGTGAGATTTTATCTTACACACCTGTCATAATGGCAGTCATCAGGAATACAAATTATAATAAATAAAGGAGAAATAGTTTTACCCTGTTGTTGAGATTGTAAATTATTACAACCAAATAGAAATCAATATGGAGGTTATCAAAAGACTAGGCATTGATGCACCATATGACCCAAGTATACCATGTCTTCATATTCATCCTAAAGAATTCAAGTCATCATACTACAGTAATACATGAATACCAACGTTTAAAGCAGTACAATTTACAATTGTCAAACTATGGAACCAGCCTAGGTGTTCATCAGGAGATGAAGAGATTAAAAAATGTGGTATATAGATACAGTGATGTTTTATTCAGCCATAAAGAAAAATGAAATTTCAGGAAAATGGATGGAAATTGAGACGAATATGTTAACTGAAATAAGCCAAACTCAGACAGTCAACGGACATATTTTTTTTTTTTTCTCCTATGAAGAATCTAGAGAGAAAAAAGGAAAAGAAAGTTGGGAGAGAGTGATCACATGAAAAGCAAAGAGACATCAGTAGAACAGAGGAAGGGGAATAAGGGATGGGAGGAGCAGAGGGGAGAAGTGTTGTGGGTGGGAGAAGTGTTGGGCAGTAATATTTGCCACATTGTATTCATACATGCACATGTATGAATAGGGAAAACCAAATGGAACCTTCATGTACAACTACAAGGCACTAATTAAAAATGCGGGGGAAAGTAACTTTTAGGAATGTGTGCTCATACCCCAGAAATTCAGGGGTTAATTAATGTGGATAAAGATGATATTTTTTCTATGTGTTACCTCTTTAAAGAATGTGTGGAAGGGCAGCCTGTATTCATCGAAATTTTAGCTGATTCTGAGACTGGCTAATTCGTATATTTCAAAGTCGACATCAAATTATGCGGCAGACTGGAAACCTGTGGCTTAAGCCAGATGAGAGGCAAAGGGTGGCTTTCTATGTCAGTGTCTCCCCAGTAGGCGCCATGATTACAAAATCTTCCTGAGTACAGTTTTCTTTTGTAAGATTCTCTTAATGCTGTAACTGATTTGGGTCAGGTTTAGAGCTGTTTGTGATGGCTGGGTCACTCTTGTATCACTGTGTGTCACAAAAGACTGTCTGAGAGAGGTTTTAAATCTCTTGCAATTTCAACAATGATATTGTTTCATTCCTAGCTCATCCCATTTTATACCACACATCTTTCTTCTCTTTCTATCTTTTTTCCTTTTAATCTATTTCCCCCTGTATTATTCTTATTATTGTTTTATTTCTTTCATCTTTCGATCAATAGAGAAGAGAATGACTCTTTTTTCTCAATTTTATTTTATTTTCTGAATGACACATAATATTCATATATATTAAATAGAATGTGATGTTTTAGTTCATGTACAAGATGATTAGTGATTAACTCAGGGTACTTAGAATATATGTCACCTTTTATTTTTATAATGTATCTATCGTGAGCACAGTGATATACTTTTTCCTTTCCATCTCTCCCTTTTTTTGAGAAACATATTTATTTATTCAAATTTCTACTTCATGGTTATTTGAATGTTATTACTCTATTTTCCCTACTTTACTATGTTGAATTCAGTATTCTCCTCTAGCACCATGTAGTAATTGTTTATCCTACTTTTAATCTGTTTAATAATGCCAAAATTTAATAACTGCATATAATCTGAGTGCCGTTTTCCTGTTGACTTCTATGTACTGATCTGGATTATCTTTATTTTAGTACATTATATAGAAAGCCTGAACTCTAATTTTCAATTTTTAATGAGACTAAGAATAATGTAAAAATATGATTTTAATTTTTTAAATATTTAGGTTGGAAGCTATTTTAGTATTTTTTAAATATCAACTTAAAACTCTGTTTTTCTGTGGTCAGAATATTTGACTCCTTAAAATCAGTCTTTGCAAATTTATTGAAATTTATGAATTACTTGTAATCACTTGTGATAAATAGCACATAGGGTCTTGGAAAGAATGATTCAAATATTGTTATGGATGTGATGTGGAATCAATTATGTTGCTCGTAGATTCTAAATCCTCAGTAGGAAGAAACAAAAATCACAAAAACAAGCAAAAAACATATTAGAAGGTGAAATGTATTGTAAATAAATAAATAAGTAAGTAACATGTGAAATAGCCTAGTAGATGGGGGTTTAGGAGTGAGATTGGAAAATAAAAAGTGAGAAATCTTGCACATGCATGTACATTGTAACAAAGTGTTGCAGGTGGGAGGACATCAGGGCAAAGGCCTGTTCAGAAGATGGTTGTGTTGTCTGAAGATAAACAGGGAAGATTCTGTAGTGAGAATGTCATTCTTTGGTGGTGATGGAAAAGGCTAATGGAAGAATGATATAAATAAATTATCTGTATTGATAGTGGTACATGCTATTATAAAAAACAGAAAAGAAGAGATAGAACTTGGTGACTTTGAGCTTTCTCTCTAAAAATTATTTTCAGGGATGTTTCAGTGGTTCATACTTTGAACCACTAATCAGTCTCAGCTTTTCAGAGAGATTTGTTACAATTAATAAATACAATTTTATTCACTAGGGTACTTACATTTCCTAATACTTTCACAATGGTATTAACATTTCTTAATTTGAAGAGATAATAGCATTTTCAATTTCGAAGTACCATTTTGTATTTTATATGCTTTCCTTAGCTATTTTCAGATAGTCTTGCCCATGTTCTTCCTGTCCCCATATTTTAAGACAGTTATCCTGAGCAATATCCTAATTTATTCTACAAAACATTCTCCAATTTAGTAATAATAACCTGGAATTCCATTTTTAATAAACCTTTAATATTCACATGCAGGTGTAAAAAGGATTCTGAATCTACATATCAGAATCAAATTCCTGGAAGCAATTTTATTGTTTATTTTTTCCAGAATTCCTGAAATACTTCTCCAAGTAAGAAAACATTTACAAAACTGATAGAAAAGTTATCTTAAAGGTGATGAAATAGAACACAAACTCCAAGAACATAAGTGGTTAGCAGGAACATTACAAGGACACTCCAGATCCAACAGAAGAGGCAGAAACTAAAGACACATCATAGATATTTTAAAGGTGAGAGGTTCCTCCACCCTCAGCTTAATAAGAAAAGAAGATATCTTACAAATTTCACCCCCTGTGTTAACTGCTGTGGATTGGACTAGTCCCAAAGATTGTAAAACTTAGTCATTTGCTACAGGAGAGACCACATCAGCCAGACTGTGTTGCAGCTGGGAGAGTACAGCAGAATGACTGAAGAAGAGACACCCCCTGGAAAGGAATGCACTATGGAACATAGAGGGGAGGTGCAGAGAAGGAGACTGCACCAAAGAATGCAAGAAATGTGCTGAGGGCTCAGGTGAGGATCATACTGAATCAAAGTATATGTGAACATTTCAGTCGTACTTTGAGCAAATGAAATAGACTGCTGACTCATTTGATGAGTTAAAAAAAAGTGTAGAATGTTATTGCTTCCTGATGTATACTGGCAATAAATTATCAATAACGTGAAACAGAATAATTAGATGCATGGTTTGTTAATCAAAAGTTAGATAAGCACGGTTATTAGATATATAACTTGTACAATTTTATTATACAAATACTGATATTTGCATTTATTTATGGAATAATACACACTCAATGCAATTGAAAATAAAATTACATACAATTAGAATCAGGATAATATATTAAGCTATCAAAGCCATGAGGTTTCACATACATAAAAAATTGATTGTTCTATTTACAATGCATGAATAAAGATCCAGGTAGCAAAATAATAAAAGTAAAATGTGATCCATCAAATATTTCCAAATGATGGTGATATAAAATACTCATAACAATGAATCTTAATCAGAAACTACAATCAGGGGAAATAGATTTATGTAGGATTAAAAAACAAAGTGATTCATGAAGTAGATTTATGCTTACTGAAAATAATGTAGCAGCATATTTCTAAGTTGTTGCTTATAACAGTTTATGATGCAAAATATTACATTGTAAAGTTTAAAGAGTCATACCTCAGAAAGTAATTAGAGAAGAAAATAAAACAAACTGGTGTGTACATATGCATGTACACACACACTCACACATAGATACAGAGATTTTTCTCCCTTTAATGCTATATACTGCCATTAAAAATTGTGTCTCACAGGTAAATGATAAAACATTTAACTGTTATGACCAAATGAATCCACAATACCAAGACATCACTCTGATTTGTTTGCTGATTTCTACTATCTACATTGGTGACTTCAAAGAAATAATTTCAATCTTTATTTCACACTGTGGATAATATGCTTTTTTTTAAGTTCTGTAAAATTTTATCTACTCTTGGGTGATGAGTGATGAGAGGCTTTTTTGGATTCCTAATAAATCTCATGTTCATATGTCTTAATCTTTCACTTTTCTACTCTTACTAATACTCAAGAAAACAAAAGGTTTAACATTAAGAGTCAATGTAGCCCCTTTTTAAACATCTTTCAGTGAGATGGAGGCTTCTGTATGTACATTTTTTACCTCCTTGTAAAATGTATTTGCTGAAATGACTTCCCAGTGCAGACTCAGTGGTCCACATGGACAAATTAAATAATTCACATCCCACATTTTAAGGCTCTGCATTCTCACTGAGTTTGTGTCACATGGTTTGAGATCATTCTTTCCTAAGCATGAGAGTAATCAGTTGTTTACAGTTTACACCGTAATGTGCAAGATCTGCTGTGGAAAAAGTCTTCCGTGCCTGACTCTCAGGAGAGCATTTTTCACATCTTTGTTCCTCAGACTGTAGATCAAAGGATTCAGCATTGGAATGACAATAGTGTAGAACACAGATGCCACCTGTGCCTGGGTCAGGGATGATGTGTTGTCAGGCTGCAAATATGTGAATATCAGAGACCCATAGAAGATAGTTACACCTGTGAGGTGGGAGGCACAGGTGGAGAAGGCCTTCCACCTGCCTGCTGCAGACTGGATCCTCAGAA
>PVHX01016098.1:0-44369 GCA_004024805.1 Geosciurus inauris
GGTACCAGGGATTGAACTCAGGGGCACTCGACCCCTGAGCCAGGTCCCCAGCCCTATTTTGTGTTTTATGTAGAGACAGGGTCTCACTGAGTTGCTTAGAGCCTCGCCATTGCTGAGGCTGGCTTTGAACTCGCGATTCTCCTGTCTCAGCCTCCCTAAGTGCTGGGATTACAGGCTTGAGCCACCGCGCCCGGCTTTGTATAAGGAATTTCATGGATGAGCATGGCGCACAACATGGTAGTGCTTGGCTCTAGATGGACGGAGGCTGCCAAGATGGGACACAGCTAGCTTTGATCAGCTCTGCAGTAATGCTATTTATATATGAAAGACCTCACCAAGTGTTGGGTCCTTCTTGGTTTGAGAGGGAGGTGATGATCATATTTATTTGACTTTGATATCATTTGTGGCTCAAGAAAGGGATAATAGTAATATTTTCTTAGCTATAAGCTGAAATACACGAATTCTGCATTTTATAGAATGTCCTAAACTTTATTCTCTTACTTAGGCAAGACATGCATTCTAAGGGTGAAAATGCTAATTAGAGTATCTATACTCAACTTTCACAAATTACTGATTTTTTACAAAATCTAAGTCTCATCAAACCAGTATTATTACTTTTCTACTAAAGCCAGTAACAAAGTAGGTAGTTTCAGAGATGCAACATGTTTAAATGTTTAACTGCCTGAAAACAAGGGGATTAACTAAGTTAACCATCTACCTCTCCTAAAAGGTGACCTTAGACAGGCCATTCTCTCGTTTCTTCCACTGTGAAATACAGGATGTTGTGCAACAGCTTGTATTTTTCTTTAGCACTATACGCCTGGCACTCTGCTGTTTTTTACGTGGATTGTCTTCTGCAATGTTCCCAACAGCCTAGTCACTAGATGAGCACACTAAGGCTCAGAGATATCTGCTAACAGATGTCAGTGTAGTCCCATTTCCAAGTCCATATTGTTAGGAACTTTCACTATTAGGAGATTTTTTCCATTTCTATGAAATATGGATTCAGCATATTCCTCTCATCCAAAATAATTGCCTGAAGTGGAAGCAAGGTTCTGGAATAGTTTAAATCAAGGGGACGAAAGAGAGCCTTTCAGCCACAGGATGAGTGGCTTGTTATCACCCTAGGCCCGAGACTGGCATTTCCTATCATGCTTGCAACAGCCTCCCTCCCACTCAGGCCCAGGGGCTGCCTGCAAAGCTTTGCTGGGAGGAGGGGTGTAAATGTGAGAAGCTGCTCTCTGAAAGAGTTCCACGACTGCCTGTTCCCCTACAGCTTTCTATCTCCACCTTCAACTTAAGGATGGAGGAACTCTCATAATAGAGTCCCTTGACAGTCTGAAGACAATGATCAGGGTAACTCTGTAAAAATCCATTTAATAAATATACATCTTAAAAGTACCAAAATAATTACCAACAAAATATACTACATACATCATTTACAAGAGGGTAATACAAACCTTGATAGGTAGTGACTTTTAACCCCACACCACCAAACACCTGGTTATTACATGTGTCAGGACACAACTGGGATCAGCCACTAAATCCATAGTGGTTCAATCAACAGCACAATAAATAAAATGTAGTTCTTTCATCAAATTCTGGATAACCTTCTCCATAAACCCTACAAACGTGAAGTTTAAAAGAGGTTTTCTTTGAATTCCAATCTGTCTTGCTCCCCCACACAAAGTTCACAAAAATAACAAAATAAGGACTGATCCACCACAGCAGAATGTTTGGTGCCAGGCAGTGTGAGGAGTGGTGGCAAGTATACCCTTTAATTTTTTTTTTCTTTTTTCTTTTTTTAGAAAAATAAAACTCTCCTTTTGTACAAATATACAAGTCCAAGTTTTTTTCAATATTTTCCACTCATAATGTCAAGCGCTGGCCTCCAAACACGCAGTCATCATAAGGCAGCTAAAACAAGAGGAAAAAAGACATGTTAAACTTCCAGAACTTTGGCAAGGATGTTGTAGGGAGGCTACTGAAAATAACTCAAGTATTTTCTTGGAATCTTTTCTCCATAACCCAAATATAACAAAACTGATAGGCTGAAGGGGTTTTCCTTGAATGCTCCTCTTACTTAAAAAAAAGCTAAACTATTTAGGATGTAGCTCAATGGTTGAACAGGTGCCTCACATGCATGAGGGCCTGGGTTCATCCCCAGGACCAAGAGAAAGGATAAGCTATTAAAATAAAACAAAACAAACAAAAAAGGGTTTTTTTTTCTTGGGTTGCTGGTTGTGTAGGTTCATGTTTGAGAAACTGATGACCCCTATAATAAAGAATAGCTCTAGGGCTTGGGAGGGTACAGGAAAATAGCCCTCATTATCTTGGGCAGAGCGTTGAAGACCTTAATGGAAACTAACCTCATCCTCTGTGAACTCTGATTCTGTGTCATAGTTCTCCTCGTCCTCACTTTCAGGAAGCATCTGAAGGTTTTCCAGGGTGAGCTGGCCCAGCTGCTGCTGTATCCGGGTGCTTGGGCGGCCCCAGGTGAGCTGGTATGGGGAGTACCCTTGGTAGGTAACTCTGTTGACATCTGCCCCACACTTCAACAAGAGGGACACTAGGTCAGGATTCTGCAGGTCTACAGCGAGGTGGAGGGCTGTCCGGCCATTACAGGGCTCCTGAAACCAAGAGCAGTTTGAGATGCTTACAGCTGAGTTTGGAATTTCTGCTTGCAACAAGAGTATGCTTAGTGTTACTGAGGAGGAGCCTGAGTCACTCCATCTGTAGGTATGAAGCACTCACCTGAGCATTGACATCAGCACCCAAAGACACCAAAAATTCCACGATGCCCAAGTAGCCATGAATAGAGGCTAAGTGCAGACATGTGTGCCCTAGAAGAACAAAAGGCAAAAATGAAATCATTTGTCAACTCTCACATCTGAGGCAGAACCTTACCCCTGTCCTTTTATGGGACATGTCTTCTGAATTTTAAGAACTCAGAGTCTGGGTTCTGAATGAACTTCACAAGGCCATGAAACAAAAAGTCTTGTAGACCTGTTTCCTCAACCTTTCACATACTGGGAATTTAAGCTCTTGCCTGACTCCTTAGGTTGGCTCACCCAACCCTTCTCCATGGCAACTGCTGTTGGATGGGGAGTCAAACATACCATTGTAGTTGGTGGCCTTCAGAATGGATTGGAGGTGCTGTGTCGTGCAGTTCTGTGTCAGGACTCCTATACCCGCCAGGAAGCCATGTTCACAGGCAAGGTGTAGGGGGGTATTTCCTCGAAAGTCTCGGAGCTCAGGATCACAGCCAGCTTCCAGAAGTGCCTCAGCAATTTCTGGCTGGTTGGTGATCACAGCCAAGTGGAGTGGAGTCTACAAATGGAAAAGGGTACAAAGAAGGGTGAGCCATGGAACAAACTCATAATCTGATTCCCCGAATCTCAGACATCTCCTAGTCGTGGATGCTGCTCCTCCCAGACAGGCACCGAGGTTACGCAAATACCAGAGGCTCCAGGCAGGTCATAAAGACCTCACCAAACCAATGGAATTTTCTTCACTCTCTAGGAAGCTGGTGGATTTAAATGAAAAAGGCCATAGCAGTATGGGCCAGTGAATGTTAATTTAGAAATGATCTGAGGGCAACTGTACTATATATCCAGCTACACCATGGGGTCAGAGAGGGCGCAGAGCTGGGTATGGGGCCCACCTGCTGCAGGTTGTTCTGGAAGTTGAGGAAGGCTAGGTCTCCCTTCACCTGGCGAATCACTTCCATGGTCAGTGTCTTTTCTTCATGGATGATGGCCAAGTGCAGGAACCTGAGGGGAAGAGAGGGAAAATCCCCCAGGGGTGGTGAGTGCACTGCGTGGGGCCCAAGAGGCGCGGGTTGTGGGGGATTGCGCAAGGTTGGGGTTTCTGGAGGCCGAGGCCACGGTGTTTTCCGCGAGGTTATTATGAGCTGAGTGTTCCTGGCAGGCGCCCAGGGACTTTCCGGGCCCCACCCCCTCCGCGGCGGGCGCCGGCCAGACCGCCCCGCCCTCCAGCCGGGCCGGAACGCCTTGTACTTCCCCTCCCGGCCGCTCGGCGCCCGCCAGCGGCCCAGAAACTCCCGGCCCGCCTTATGCAACTGGGGACTTCGCGTCCCTGCCGCCGCCCCGCCCCCGGCCGGGGCCGAGGTTGGGGGGCTGGGGAGCGCTGGGGGTGTGTGGCACCGCGGCTGCGAAGCAGAGGTGCCCAGCCGTGGGCTCTCGGAGCCCGAGTCAACTCCCGTTTCCCTCACGCGCAGCCCTGCAGTTGTGCAGGGGTTCGAACGGTGCAGAAAACCCGCAGGCAATGCAGGCCCTTGTGCCCGCGGCTTGGGCTGCAGGCCCAGCGCGCCCACTCTGTCCCACACGTCCGCCCTACCCCGCCACCCGGGCCCGCGACACTTACGAGTCTCCGTCCTCAGTGAGCTGCTGCTTCCAGGGCTCGGTTCCATGCAGTGCCTCCTGCGGCTCAAGGCGGATCTCCCGCAGCTCCTTCACCATCTGCTCGTACTCCTCGTCCTTCATGGAGTCCAGGCCGCTGTCGTGGCGGTCATCCAGCAGCCGCTCCTTCTTGAGCCCATCCCGGGGGCCCTCCATGGCCCACTCCTGAGCGTGCTCGACCGGCTGAAACATGGCGCGCTGAGAACTCCGGGCGCTGTCCCCAGGTGCGCTCGGCTGCGGGCTGCGCGCTGCCTTCCTCGCAGTGTCGCTAGCAGGCGGAACGGCACGTTCGGATTGTTGTGGGCTCGGCAGCGCCGCCGCGGCGCCCTTATAACGCTGGCAGGGGATTTCTCCGGGGCGGGGTCAGGCGCGGGGAATTTCCAAGCTAGTCAGACCAGAAAAAGAGAACTGGCTTCGTCCTCTGCTAAGAAGGCTAAGCTCCGAGCCGGGGTTCATTAGAGAAACTCCCTGCGATGAGCCACTGGGGTCATGTACTGGGAACTTTTTCACGAGCGCTGAGTGGCTGGAAAGTCCTCCCGATCAGGCCCCCTCCCCCGAGGTACTTCCCTGCAGCCTGCACTCAGTAACCCCGTCCCTCTGCAAGAAAGCTTCTTTCCCTGGGGTTTCCCAGGATCGTTTTGATTTGGGGTCGTCGGCTGCTGAGATCCCAAGGACTCAGACCGGGTGGGCGGTTCCTCTTTGGGGTTTGCCAACCTGCGGGTCCTTTCCGTTTTTAAAGATTTTTTTGAAAACGCAAGGGTGGAAATGATGGCAAGGTGAAGGGATTTGCTTCCCCCAGACTTCTTTCTGCTGGGAAGTACACACTGCTGGTTCAAAGGTCGCAGGCGTCAGTGTTTCTGCAGACATCAGGCTCATCTCATGGTGCATGGACATTTACGTCTCCCCACTATACACACACAGACCCACAAAGTTGTGAAAATCTTTGTAGTAGAAGTTGTGGATACCTTGCAATGACGAAATAGCAATTGTTGAGTACCTACTGTCTGATTTACCTTGTGCTGCTGCAGAGAATTGATCCTGAGCCTACTTCTGGGTGCCCAGCTAAGAACTAGGTTAGTGCCTTACCCAAGACTGGCCTTTAAGGATAGCCAAGAAAATAGCTGCCAGGCATCCTGCAGGAGATTCAAAGCAGCCCTAACATTGCCCCCACATCTTTTGCTGCCTTTGTGCTCCTTTTCTCCGGGGGGGAGGGCAGCAGTTGGATACATCCATGCACTGGGTACCCACTCCTGAGATAAAGGGGTTTGGCTTCACCATCTTCTGAATTCACCTGTAGAAACAGAACTGATGCTTTTGCCCTCAACCCCACTTCCTATCCTGCAAGCCACGGTTTGAATTCATCAACTTCTTATAGAATTGATCCAGCCAAAGTAAAGTCACTCAGTCGGAGTTTTTCAAAATTTGCCCAAATGGTGTTGGGGATGTATCTCAGCGGCAGAACATTGGTTTAGCATGCTTGAGGCTCTGGGTTTAATCCCTAGTATCATTTTTAAAAAATGCCCCGTAGTTCTGCAAAGATTTCTGTTAATAATCACAGTCATCTAGTCCTTGATTGGCTGTGTATTCACCAGCCTTTCCACTTTCTTTATATTTTCACCCCTTCTCTCAATATTTTAATGTAGGGAAACAGAATTAATAGGGTGAAAGACAAACTATGAGAGGAGGAAAAAAAGTAAAATCAAGAAATAAAAACTTCCAGGTAGTAATGATCGTATGTTCAAAGAAACACTTCCCTGGGATTGACTTCGTTGTCTCTTAGGCTTATGATATGCATGTGTATAATTATTGAGGCAGTGTAAAATAGTGACTCTAAGTAGCAGATCTTAATTCTAGGTTCTAGCTCTAATTAACTGCATATTAGTTGGAGATGTCAGTTAACTTCTTTGTGGTATACTTGCTTTTATAATAAGATTGGATTTAATGCTACTTAAGGTCTTTAGTGGCTTAAAAATGTATTGTTCACAAATGCATATTTAACTCTGCTTTGAAAGGATGACCATAGCTTTTGGAAATACCATACTATACATTTTTGAAAGAACTCCAATACTTTATGCATTACATTATTAGTTCTCAGGACTAATCTTGTAAGATAGGTATTATTCCCACTTTCCTAAAAAGAAACTGAAATGCATGGACATTTACCCGAGCACCCATGGCAGTTTGTCTAATTTCTACACCAACATATTAATCACTTGGCCAAAGAAGTTGTAAAATTGACACTTGAAAACTCATCGTGAAAATGAGACAGAATACTCTATAATTTGGAATATACTCAAAGAACTTGCTACTCAGATTGTAAAAGAGAGGGTAGGTGTTCCCCCTATCTGGGGATATTCACATCTTTTAAAAACGTACAACGTTGAATTCTAGAAGCACCACTAACAGGTACACCAGAAAAGAATTTGGGGCTACAGTTATAAAAATTCAGGCATAAGTTTTTTTGCACCTTCTTGGTTTTGCACCTTTGATGGTTTTATGTCCCTGATAGCCTTCAGGATGTGGTGGTCTGTTCCTGATTGTTTAGTGTGACACCTAGTGGTAGGAGTCAGGCCCAGGTGTTCCTTGATTTATCACAATGCCTTTTTAAAAATTAGGGCGGTGCTGAATCTTTATGAGGTGGGGATTCCCAAGGAACTACCTTTGTTTTCCTGCAACCCTAGGAGACAGTTTTGAATAATGTGAACTAACAGGTTTTCTCCCCTCATGTGTAGCTCGATATGGTTTGTCAACAAACATTGCAACTTGAGTGAAAAAGAATATACTTGGAAATCAGAACCATGAGGACATTTTTTTTTTTTTTTTTTTTAGTGGTACATAAAAAGGAAGAAGACAACAAAAGGGTCTAACTTTTGTTTTAGGAAGATCTTTATAGACCTTTCAGTGCTTGGATTTTTTCTTCATTGTCAAACACTTTAACCCTAGACATTTTAAAAATGTTAAAATCTTACATAAATAAAACATAGTGCTGTGTGGTTCTGAGTGTGTATTTGTGGCCAGAGATTGAACCCAGAGGCCTTGTACATGCTAAGCACTTGCTGTACCCCTGATATACTCTCCCAAGCCTGCTTTTCTTTTTAGTGCAAAAGGCAAGAGAATTGTTTCACCTTGAGGTTACTTTGTATTTTAACTCAGGATGTAGCCAGAGAGAATGACAAGATGGACTATGGGAGGGCTGGGGCTTTCCTGTGGGCAAGAAGAGCACCTACATGAGAAAAGGAACATCAGGGCCTGGTGGGGCTGCAGGTACCTGGTGCATTCTTCCTGGGTAGCAAATGCACAGTACAGACTAAACCCACTTCCTGAAGTGCCCAGTGGTTTTACAGTGCAGAAAATTTTTATAAGTTAACCAGGTGCTCCAACATCTTCTATTTCCATTTCCTTCCTTTCTTTTTTTAATGGTACTGGGGATTGAACCCAGGGGAAATCTACCACTGAGCTATACCCTATCCCTTTTTAACATTTTTAATTTTGAGACAGGGTCTTGCTGTTATCCAGACTGACCTTGAACTTTCAATCCTTCTGCCTCCCCCCGCCCAAATAGTAGGGATTACAGGTTTGTACCATGATGCACACTTTTCTTACCATCATGGATGGGCCTGTGCCAGTTGGCCAAGCCAATTAAACCTAAATTGTTTTGGGCCCTGGGAATTAAACTCTTTTTTAAACATTTTTTAAAAAAATATATTTATTTTTATGTGGTGCTGAGGATCTAAATCAGTACCTCACGCATGCAAGGCAAGCGCTCTATTACTGAGCTACAATCCCAGCCCCTGAAAGTTAAACTCTTGAATCAGGGTACCATCATTCAGTATAGCCAAGCTAGAAGAGAGAGGAGCTCTGGCAAAGTCCTTGAAGACCAGGCAAGGCAGGCACACTCCTGATGGACAGTCCTCTGTGACATTTTTTTTTTTTTTTTTCGGATTGGGAATTGAACCCAGGAGCACTTTACCACTGAGCTAAGTCCCCAGCCTTTTTTCTTTTTCTATTATTTATTTTTGGGTACTGGGGATTGAACTCAGGGGCACTCAACCACTTAGCCACATCCCCAGCCCTATTTTGTGTTTTATTTAGGGACAGGATCTCACTGAGTTGCTTAGAGCCTCACCTTTGCTAAGCCTGGCTTTGAACTTGCAATCCTCCTGTCTTAGCCTCCTGAGCCGCTGGGATTATAGGTGTGTACCACTGTGCTCGGTTTCTTTTTCTTTTTCTTTTTGGTACCAGGGATTGAACTCAGGGGTACTCCACCACTAAGCCACATTCCCAGCCCTATTTTTTGTGTTTTATGTAGAGACAGGGTCTCACTGAGTGGCTTAGCGCCTCTCCGTTGCAGAGGCTGGCTTTGAACTCGCGATTCTCCTGTCTCAGCCTCCAAAAGTGCTGGGATTACAAGCGTGAGCCACCATGCCCAGCCTGGCTTCTTTTTTATTTTGAGACACGGTCTCACTAAGTTGCTTAGGACCTCGCTAAATTGCCGAGGTTGGCCTCAAACTTGTGATCCTCCTGCCTCAGCCTCCAGAGTTGCTGGGATTATCAGTGTGGGCACCAGGCTTCTGTGACATTCTGAGTGTGTGTGTGTGTGTGTGTGTGTTTCTAGTATTGATCAGAGCCTCTGTGCATGCTAGGCAATCACTCTACCATTGAGATATCTTCCCTGCCGTCTGAATGTATATGCTGCCTCCAACCTCAGGCTTTCCTCTTCTCTGCTACGATGGCTAGCAACCATTATACCTCTCCCCATCCCCTGAACCTGGAGCCCCCACGCTATTGCTCTTTTCCTATAAAAAATAGCTGTCAGGACCTTCGTAGGGTAATGAAAATAGTCTCTTAAAGTTATAGTGTACTCCCTTTGCTACAGATTCTGCAGTTTAATGAAGACCAAAGTCCTAAAGGATCTCAAACACAAATATCCACCATAGGGCCAGGGAGGTTTCATTGAAGAATGAAGCTCCCCTGTGAGTCTGAAGGGGAGTGGCTGGATCTCCAGCACCCAGACCTGAGTATGCTTCCCTCCTACTCACTCAGTAATCTTTGCCACTTGGCATTTTGTGTTCAGTGCTGATCTTCCATTGTTAAAGGAACATACAAATTCGAAAATGGATTTTGATGTGAAAAATTTTCAAATTTAAACTTTATGAAAACCAAACAATGCATTTCTGTATTTTTTTTTTTTTTTCTAAATAGAGTCCACAGGCCCTAAGTTTACCGGCTGTTTTTCCAGTTAGGTTATGATGGTTTTTTTTGTTTGTTTGTTTGTTTGTTTTTTAAAGAAGTTTCCCCCCGATCATAAACTTAACCTTGAGGGTCTTGCAACTTCATGATTCCCCACCCCAAGCAGCCACTAACCACCTGGATTTGCCAGTCTGGTAGCCTTGGTCTTCATTTATGGCAGTGAGAATGAAGTGAGAATAGATTTTTAAAAAAATTTTTTTAGTTGTAGATGGACACAATGTATTTATTTTATTGTTTTGTATGTGGTGCTGAGGATCGAACCCAGGGCCTCACGCATGCGAGGCAAGCGCTCTACTGCTGAGCTACAGTCCCAGCTCCTAGGTTATGATGTTTTAATGGTGGTTTTGGGGAAGGCCCTTACTCTCTTATCACTTGGCCTCAGAGGGTCTCTGCTCCTGGGGAGGCTGAGGGTGGAGTGTGTCTATCCAGGATGTGCAGGGCTGCTGATGGCAGGCAGAGTTAGAATTAGAGACTCTGAGCCCTGAAGAAAGTTGTCCTTTCCCCTAAAGCAATTTTTAAACACTACGTTGTAAAATATGTACAAGTCCAACAAAGTTCTGATTTTTCCTCGTAAGAACCACACACAATGGGCTGGGATGGTAGCTCAGTGGTTGCAGAGCTTGCCTCGCAAGTGTGAGGCACTGAGTTCGATCCTCAGCACCACATAAAAATAAAGATACTGTGTCCATACACAACTTAAAAAAAAATTAAAAAAAAAAAAAGAACCACACACAAGCCCGGCATGGTGGCGCAAGCCTGTAATCCCAGCACTTAGGGAGGCTGAGACAGGAGAATTGCGAGTTCAAAGCCAGCCTCTGTAACGGCGAGGCACTAAGCAACTCAGTGAGACCCTGTCTCTACATAAAACACAAAATAGGACTGGGGATGTGACTCAGTGCCCCTGAGTTCAATCTCCAGCACCAAAAACAAAAACAAAAACAAAAACAAAAACAAAAAAATCCACACACACACACACCACACACACATTTTTGAATCACATTATTTCAGTAAACATTTTGTGCAGTGCTCTTGCTGTGCTGGTGCCCTAACCACATGCCCAAGCTGCCTATTGGGTAACTTGCTGCAAGGGAAGGAGGAGGCCTACACATGTCACCTTTGGCCAAAATTCCTGGCTCTCCCTTTTCAACACTTGTTGGCAGTAACCAAATAATATTTATAGGTATGTAGGATTGATCATGTTCTGTTGTGTTCTGGGAGGAGTAGTTGGATCAGGAAGTCGGTGGAGGCTTAATAGCACTTTGTTTCCCTGTATGCCAGTGTCTTTGCTGTTTGGTTTCAGGTATAAATTCATTCTAAGTTTAGTCGGGGTAGGAGGAGATCTAGAAATAAGGCAGGTTCCACATAAAAGCCTGATACTTTGGCAGGATATCAGGCATCAATGAGATAAGGTTCCTGTTCTTGGACAACATAATTAGGTGAGGGGTTCAAGATCTTTCTCAACATCAGGAGCTAAACCCATCACAGATACTTTATGGAAAAGAGGAAACTTTTTTTCTCCCTGTGGTCTAAGGTCTTGGACAAAGTTAAACAGAATCAGAATTGCTAAAATGTTGCTTTATATTAAAAACAGAGAAAGGATTTGGAAACCTTGATCTTCAACTCTTTCTTGTAAGCACTAGGATAATGCCCTTCTCAAACCTCCCTTTAGAAACTGGTCTCTGGAGTTGACCCCCAGATTTCTTGGATAAGTATTAGAAACTGAGATTTGTTCTAAGGCTTGTCTCTGAGGCTATTAAAGGGGAAGGATAACTATAAAGATATTGGTTCTGAAAGTTATTCTTAGTTGATTTTTTTTTAAATATTTTTTTTTTTTTTTAGTGTCAATGGATCTTTATTTTATTTATTTGTGGTGCTGAGAATTGAACCCGGTGCCTCACGCATGCTAGGCAAGCGCTCTACCACTGAGCCACAACCCCAGCCCTCTTAGTTGATTTTTACACATTTAGGAAACAGAGTAAGAGAGCTGCAAGCAGAAGCCATGAGCAGGGAGAAAGGGACAGATTGGCCTGGAATGTTTTTCCTTTGTTTCCAGGTCACAGCTGTCAGAGTCCAGTCCCATGACTGTCACATATTCCCTCTGGATAAGTCACTCAGCTTGGCTCAGGAATGCTCATCATTTCCTATATCCTATGGCTGTTTATAGGCTAAAGTTCGGGGATGATTATTTTAACCAAGAACACTGATGTTTTTAGAAAGTGAGATAGATTAATACATCACCAGATTTTTGAATACTAATATATGAAAATTGGACTCATTTGGAAGAAGAGAAAAATAAGGTTAGTTTCTCTGCTTCTGATCATCATGAGAGCTGCTTCCTTCCGCCACACTCTTCCACCTCGATGTTCTGCCTCATCTCGAGCTCTGAGGAATGGACCCTGCTATCTATGGATGTGGACTTCTGAAACTGTGATGCCTAAAAAAAGTAGAGTGTTCCCTCCACCTCCGAAGCTGAAAATCAATGAACTTCCACATCATGAATGCTTGGGTAATGCAAATGGATGCCAGAACAGTGATTCTGAAAAATATTAAGAAATAAACAAGAAATCAGAGTGTATGAAAATAATGCCACTGAATAAAAGTATTCTACAGTAAAATAAAATAAAATAAATAGAAAAAAAAGAAAAAGAAAAAAGAAAAATAGGGAATGGAGTGGCCCTACACTCACCGTCTGAAATTCAAGGGGCTGGGGAGAATCTGGGTGGGTTTGACAGCACAGGTGTGGATCTTGGTTAGTAATTTTATATATATATACGTATATATATGTGTATATATATATACATATATATATGTGTGTATATATATATACGTATATATATATATATTTTAGTTGTAGATGGACACAATGTCTTTATTTTATTGCTTTGTATGTGATGCTGAGGTTCGAACCCAGGGCCTCACGCATATGCGAGGCAAGCGCTCTACCGCTGTGCTACAATTCCAGCCCGGTTAGTAATTTTTATGAAATTGATGAAAGGACATCAGGGAAGCACATGGAGAACCCGGTCTCCATGTTGGCTCTGCTACCTTGAATGATTCACGGGTACCCCAGGTTGCCAAGACATCAGAAGGGTACCCAGAAGGATTTCAGGGCAGGGAAGATGAAGAGACACAGGAAAAAGAGAAAAGAACACGAGGGAGTGTGGGCTTAAGTCAGTTGGTAGGGAGCCACAAAGGAATTTTTCCTAGACAAACCTACACAAATGGCAGGGTGGAAGTCCACACCGAGGAACATTGCAGATGGTACTGTCTGCGGCGACATCTGCTGGCCATGTATAGAAGAACTTTTCTCTGAGAAATATTTTCTTCAGGGGATTTTAGGAAAGTGAGGCTGAGGATATGCACTGAGGCTGGATATTTGGTTGAAACAATAGTGCAGCATTTACTACAGTCCCAAGGACAGAGTCCACTTTGTGAGTGCTCTTCTTCTGGCAACCTCTGGGGCCAGTGAGCTCAGTTCATCCTGCTTTTGAAATGATACCCAGACCATCTCTCTCTCCATTTCCACTGTCCCCACATGAGTACAGGCCTTACTGTACCAGAGTAGTTTCCTGATTTGTTATTTATACATTCATTAAACTACATTTGGTATACATATCATTTAATCTTCAGAACCATTGTTAGATGGGTATCAGTTTTTTGTTTTAAAGGAAATTGAAGGTCAGAAAGCCAAAGCAAAAAACTCACAAGGCTGTGGAAAGGAAATCTCAGAGACAACATTCAAATTTATCTCTGCATACACTGCCGCTCCTGTGCTCCCCTTCCAAACTCTACAATATTGCTTGACAGTTCCTATATAAAATTTTTCAAAGGTGTGTGTGTATATATATATAATATGTATGTGTATATATACATTTATCATACATGTACATACAAACATATATTTGTTTGTTTATGGTACTGGGGATTGAACCCAGGGGCAATCTACCACTGAGCTACATCCCCAGTCCTTTTTAAAAGTTTTTATTTCAAAACTAACAGAAATAGGGTCTCACTAAGTTGCCCAGATTGGCCTTGAACTTATGATCCTCCTACCTCAGCCTTCCAAGTAGCTGGGATTACAGGCATGTGCCTGGCTATATATTTTATACAGTTTTAAAATTCAGTTAAGTTGACACATAATACCTGTATGTGGTTAAAAAAATCAAGCTACCTCAAAGGGTTACAATTATACAATGACATGTCTTTGGGCTGCGTGTGTAGCTCCATAGTGAAGCCCCTGTTCAGCATGTACAAGGCCCGGGGTTTGATTCTCAACACCGGAAAAATTTTTCTTTTAATGGCTGTTTCTACTACATATTTCCAACTCATCATTTCCTATAACAGAACCTCCAGTGGCATGCTGTGGCCTGTAGGAAAAACTGAATTCCTCAGCTGGCACCTACAACCCTGCAGGGTCAGACCCCACCCCGCTTAGCTACTGCCCATTTCCAGTGCTCCCCAGCACCAACACTCTGTCCTAGCTGCTGTGGCCTCACACAAGACTATGTCCCCTCCCCTCCTTCCCTGTTCAGCTTCCTTGCCAGGACCCACCCTTTTCAAAACTCCTCTCCTATCTGCCTTTTCTGGAGTGCTTTTCCCAGATCCTTCTAGTTCTTACTGACTGTCTTGGGCCACATGTTGCCATGTACTGCTTATTATTATTGCTAGTCCTCCACTTTGACCCTTAGTGGAACACTTCACTCTATAAGATGGAACAAGGTTTGCTGGGTGGGGAAGACACTATTTATTTCTTCTGTCTCCCATACCAAGTCCCTTGTTTCAGGCCTGAGTATCCTTTTCCTTCGTACCTATCATAATTATTCCTCCACTCTCCTTCTCTGTTAGTAGTTTACTCTTTATCCCATTAGCTTTCCTTCTCTAGCTGGGAATTATCTCCAGAGATCATCTGGTCCAACTTCTGCCTTCAAGTGAGTCAACTCTCATTATTCCCATCTCACAAAGGAAGCTGATACTCTGGGGTAAAGGATATTAGGAGGAGACGTGCCAAGCCAAGCCAGCAGAACCCAGCACATCCTGCCCTAGGGAAATGGGGAATCAGTTAGGAGAACTGAAGAGATTATAAAAAGACCTAGACAGTGCCTTCCTTCTCTTCTTTTCTCTTCTGTTGCCTGAGAATAACCTCTGGGGAGAGATGCAGGGTCAGGAAGAAGTCTCTTCTCCTCAGTACCTTAAGGACATAGATGAGGTGCCTCCTGTAGGAGATAGGTGAACTTGAAAAGAGATAAATAGGAATTTGGGGCAGAAGCTCTGCTTCAGAGTATCCTCTGTGGTAGACATATGTTGAGGACAGAGAGCGTTGGGAAGGAGGCAGAATGGGAACAGTTTTGCAGTTGAGAGGCCACCTCCTCTCATCAATGGACTGTGAGGCTGAATGGACATGCGGCTGACTGGCCCTGGTAGGGGTATGACTGCTAAGGCCCATTAGATGCCCTTCCAGGGTACTGTTTGATGACTTTCAGAAACGGGTATTTTCCACACAAAATATCATCTCTCAAGAGCTTGACCTAGTTTAACAAATGCTACAAAAACTAACAGAATCAGAATTTAAAGTGAAAAGCCCACTGGTGTATGAAGAATAGTCCGCGGTTTGGAGTCTCCCCAGCTCAGGCAACACCGAGAAAAATTTGTTTCCCGGGTAAGTTTCCCTTGGAGAGGAAATCCTAGGGAGAAGTTTAGATTATCCAGTGGAGGCTCCGTATCTCTGACTGACCACAGAATTTATTCAAATGCTTTTACACATGGACATTCACTAAGTTGTTTTATAGAAGTAGTTCAGGAGATTATAGATGTATTAGATGTCAGGGCATCACCACAACTTTCCACTGTTAAAAAAAACCTTGACTCTCTCACTTCAAGTCTTTTTGTTCTTGACTTTAGGTCTAGCAATTTGTGAGGCCAGCCCTGGGTGATTCATATCAGTGTTAGCAAGAGTGAAAATTAGCATAAAGATACATGGGAGGGTTGCTGTCTGGAGGGTGTTGAATTGAGGCTAAAAATAGGTGGGGGCTCCTGGGGTAGCCTCCTTTGTGGCCACAGGCATTCAAAAGGAACAGTCATCAGGGAAATCTGTCTTTGAGCACTGCCCACAAGAGAAGGCAAAAGCCCCCACCTCTGTCACTCCTTCTTCCCCACAGGAAAAGCTCAAGGTGGCAATGAATTTGGTGCTTTCAAAATGTCACTGACAGATTCTCACTCCTTCCTCCCCCAGAACTCTGATCAGAGGCTTTCTGTCTGGGTAAATTCATATTTTCAGTTCCTGCTTCCTTAGTTCAAGAGCAAATGTCGGTTCCTGACTGCCTGTAGCTGTTTTGTCGAAGGACTGATTAGGGTAAAGGGAATGGATGTGTGTGTGGGGGAGACCCTGGCTGGGTTCAATCCCCAACAATGCACAGACACATACATACGTACACAGAGTGAATGTAATAAATTAACAAAGCAAGGGTAATATGAGAAGAAATTCTAAGAAAAAAAAGCACTATAGATAAAGAAAAATAAGCATTAATTTATCAAGCATTTATTAAGCACTTATATTCTGTGCCAGGCACTGTGCTAGGGAGTAGAGGTACAAAGGAAATAAAATACACTTCCCACTCTCAAGAAGCTTCTAGGGAAAATGATCAGGTAAATTAGTGATTCTTGTAAGGAGCAATAAAGGCTATGGCTGGGGTAAGGACAAAGTGCTCTGGGAGCATGGAACAGGGGAAGCTAAGCCAGACTGAGTGGGTTGGTCAAGGTGGCTTGGAAAAGGACAAGTAGTAGTCAGAGTGAGGGTGGGGGAAGGGCACAGAAGGCAGAAGGCCGAGCCTGTGGCAGAGCAGAAGTATGAACAAGCAGTTCTGTGGACGTGGTGTGTGGTAAAGGGAGATTTGTGAAAAATGTTAGGCAGGGAAGACATGGTGCACAGCTCTGGGACTGAACAGAGAACTGAAATGGGACCCTGGAGAGCCATGGGGGACCACTGTGGCATCTTAAATGGCACTTTAGGAGACAGTGTGGTGATGGGAGTAGGTGAGGCAGGAGGCTGGTGGCCAAGGGCAGAGACTGGAAAGTGAGATGGCTAACAAGAGATCCACCTAAAAGCAGGGACCTGCGGGATTTGGTGACTGACTGAATAAGGTGAAGGAAAGGGAAGTCTAAGAGCTCTGCTTCTGACTACTCATCAGGAAGCCAGGAGGAAGAGCAGGTTGAGGGGAAGTTGATGAGTTCTGTGTTGGACACAGTAACTTCAAGGGCTGTTTTACAGGCAATTTAAGGTTGGGGATGGGGACATCCTCAGAGCATACACTTTTTTTTTTTTGGCGTGCTGGAGATTAAATTCAGAGCCTCATGCAAGCCAAGCAAGTGTTCTAGTGTTCTATCACCGAGCCACATCCACAGCCCAGGACACAATATTTGAGAAATAGCTGAAGTTGGGGTGAGGACAAAGCCACCCATGGTGAAATGGTATGTAGAGGAACAAAGGCCAAGATTGGGAACATTTAAGGGGTGAGCTGAACTGAGAAGCCAGTAACAGAAACAGAAATAATATCACAAGAAGAGGGAGGAAAAAAAGAAAAGAGGATGTCCCAGAAGCTGAAAAAGGAGAGAAGTACAAGATGGTCTTTGTAAACAGTATCAAATGCAGCAATATTGTGTGTCTGTAATGAAATTGCATAAGTTTGGAAAGCTCATCAATTCAGGGTAGCTTGGGGACTGAAAGAAAAGCAATTTTTATTTAAAATATATTTAATTTCTTCCAAATACAGCCATGATGTTAGCTGCTAAGGAGGCAGGTGCCTTTGGGGGCAAACCCCTGCATTAATGGGAAACTTTAGTTGTCCTATCTTTTTGTTTTGTTAGAGAAAGCTTGTCTTTGTCCTCAATGTCAATCCAATAATGAGCACATAGTTTTAAGAAAAAGGGAAAAGAAGTTTTATTGCTTTGCTAGCAAAGAATAAACACAGGGACTCCTGTCTCAGAGGCTGATTTTGCCCATCAGTGTTTTTTTGTTGTTGTTGTTTTTGTTTTTGTTTTTGTTTTTTACAGAGGTGATTCAAAGGCTATATTCCATGGGTTCTCTGAGTTGTAATTCACTTATTAATTTGGGAGACAGTCATTTCTTAGATCTTCTGGTGCCATCCTCAAGTCTGCTTTACCCTTTCCTGTGGTGGGTGTGTGCTCAAGGAGAGAGAACTTTGCTTAGGATGGGGGAGAAAGGTAATCCTGCTTCCGAGAAGAGGAACAGGGAGAGATTAGAGAAAGGAAGGAAAAGATAAACATGTCAGTTTTAAAAATAAATCTCAGTGGTAGGGCAGCAAGGACTATATTAAAAGCATTAAGTGGACCACTGTTAAAATTTTACCTAAGACTCTCAGACTTTCAGAGAATCAGCTAAAGTCACCCAGCCACTTTGATTCATTCTTTTAGGTGTCCTAGAATAAACTTGGCTCATTATAATATTGAATTATGGATGCCCAGAAGTGTTCCTCTCCACCATCCTAACTTAAGGACTTATGTTCTATGACTTTGAGCTGAGCATGCTCAGCAATGTACACTTTAAATTGACCATACTCAGGAATGTCCCTAATGTGCTTTCCTATATAAATATGTATAAGCTCCCCAAATAAAATCCCCACACTTCTATTCCTTGGGGAGAGCCTTGCTTTGGAAATAACTCCAGTATTCTCTGCAGGTAAAAAAATCTTTCTCCACTCTTTTATCTCTTGGATGTGCTTTTTGGTTTCATATCCACCAAGACGCAAAACTGTTGGGTGTGGTTGTGCACACCTGTAATCCCAGAGGTTTGGGAGGCTGAGGATTCAAAACCAGCCTCAGCAACTCAGCAAGAGCCTGTCTCAAAATAAAGACAATATAAAAAGGGCTGGGGATGTGGCAAGTGGTTAGGCACTCCTGGGTTCAATTCCTGGTATCCCCCCCCAAACAACAACAACAACAACAACAACAACTGCAAAACCACGGTGTTCAATTATAAAGTCATTTAATGATGGGCTATGATTTGAGAAAAGCACCAGTATGTGATTTCATCGTTGTGTAAACATCATAGAACAAATACACACAAACCTGGATGCAATAGCTTACTACACAGACAGGCTAAAAGGGTGAGTATCTTTATGTACACACCCAGACACACACAGACACAGAGTAGGGCTGCAATGAATGAAACGTCATGAGATTAAATCAAACGCAAGATAAAATAATGCAATCAAGAGACCCAGTAAACATGAGATGTGTGAGACTGTGGCTGGCCTAACTTGGCATTCTGTTTTATAGTAAACTCTTTTTATAAGTAGAACAACACTGTAAAATAACGATTAAAAGTATAGGACAATAAATGCATAAACCAGTAACATCAGTTACTATCATTATCAAGTGTTATGTACTGTACATAATTACATGTGTATGCTTTTATATGAACAACAGAGCAGGTCTTTTTACACCAGCATCACCACAAACACATGAGGAACACATTGTGCTACAACATTATAGGAAGACTATTAGAAATATTGAGGCGCTGCAAGAAATAAAACACCTGCTCAAAAGTGGGAAAGGGAATGCTACCAGAACCTGGCTAGCAGGCGCACCTGTGTGGGCAGTCTGCCACATATCCCTAATGCTGCCCTTTGTCCTGATTGGAGGAGCTCGGGGGTGCAATCTGCAGGATTAGCTAATTTGAAAATTGGGGCAGGCAAAAGGAAGGGCTATAATTAAACGACTACCATTGGATCCAATTAAGGCTATATTCTGAAAATGGACCATTAGGCTTTTTGTTGTCAAATCCCCCTTTTTCTTTTTATTCCTTTTGGTTTCATTTTCATTGTACCCTTCGGCATTGCCTTCTATCCTAGACATACTTACTTTTTGAGGTGGAAATCGCCATGGTAATGAGTGCTCCTCTTTTTAGTAGTTCAGATAGCTATCCTGGTGATTAGGAGCACTTGGTAAGGTCCTTTCCAACTCAGTTGAAGCTTGTCTTCTTTCCAGGTCTTGATTAAAATCAAGTTGCCAGGCTGGAAGTGATGAATTGCAAACTCTAGGAGGGGAGTCTGAGCAAAAGTAAGTAATAATCATACCAGTGGGGGAGGGGGAAGCATAGATAGTCTTAAATCAACTCAGAACAAACTTGTGACTCTGACAGAGCTTTTTGTGATATTTATCAGGCACTCCTATATAAAGCCCTTCCTGTATAACCTCCCAGTTTTACTTACCTTCAGAAGGACATGCACAAATGTACATCTCAAGTAAAAGAACCATTGTCATATTTTTGGTTATACTCTCCTGGCAGGTGTTTAAGACCAAGTTGGTCAAAATTGACCTCTTTCCTATCTACTGTTAGAGTCAGTTGACATTTTTTTTTTTTTGGTACTGGAGATTGAACTCAGGGGCACTCGACCACTGAGCCACATCCCCAGCCCTATTTTTTTGTGTTTTATGTAGAGAGAGGGTCTCACTGAGTTGCTTAGCACCTCGCCATTGCTGAGGCTGGCTTTGAACTCACAATTCTTCTGTCTCCGCCTTCCTAAGTGCTGGGATTACAGGCTTGCGCCACTGCGCCTGGCCGTCAGTTGACATTTGTCAGGAATCACTCTTGGAAACTTGTGAGAAGCCTCTTGGTTCCTTTTGCTTTTCCTCTACCAGTGGAGCCATCTGCTAGGATGGGTCAGGGTGCTGCTGACCCACTGCTCACATGAAGCTTCCCTTGGAAGCATCAGAGACCTTTCCAGGTTTAGGTTTTAAAGATCCAGCAGGTCAGTTTCACCATTATCTTTAATGTCTATATTTTATAGTTGTCCCTTCCATTTAACTAGAGTTAGTATAGCATTGGAAATCAGCCTTATGTCCTATTCTGTACTCTAGGTGATGGCTTATTATATGGAATTAACTCAGGTTGTTCTGTTAGAAGGAGTACTTCTTCAAAACACCAACAGGGGGTTGGGGTTGTAACTCAGTGGTAGAGCACCTGCCTAGCATGCGTGAGGCACTGGGTTCTATCCTCAGCACCACATATAAACAAAAAAAATAAAGTTGTTGATAGCAACAACTAAAAAAAATTAAAAAAAAACTACTAACGGGCAAAAATTATAAAATTCTGTAAGGAAAATACAAAATGAAATTAATAAGACTGAAAACATTCAGTTTGCATAATAGCTTTGAACCAAGAATCATAATTTCTGTAATAACACAAATATATCTTTGGTATCTTTTTTGCCTCCACAAAGACACATACATTTATCAACTTAATTATATATGAGTTTTCTTTTCTTTTTCTTTTTTTTTTTTTTTTGGTACTGGAGATTGAACTCAGGGGCACTCGACCACTGAGCCACATCCCCAGCCCTATTTTGTGTTTTATGTAGAGACAGGGTCTCACTGAGTCGCTTAGCGCCTCGCCATTGCTGAGGCTGGCTTTGAACTCGCGATTCTCCTGTCCCAGCCTCCCTAAGTGCTGGGATTACAGGCTTGCGCCACCGCGCCCGGCTGAGTTTTATTTTCTTTTAAAACATTCTTACAATCTTACATATCTTTTATAATTTACCCAAACCTTTTCTTGGTTTTATATTACATTCCTTGGTTATTTTGAGATCACAGTGATAATTACAACAAAAATCTATCTTGTCTGTGCTGGGGTTATGGCTCAGTGGTAGAGTGCTCGCCTAGCATGCGTGAGGCACTGGGTTCAATCCTCAGCACCACATAAAAATAAAACAAAGATATTCTGTCCACCTACAACTAAAAACTAAATATTTTTAAAAAAATCTATCTTGTGTGTGTGTGTGTGTGTGTGTGTGGTGCTGAGGATTGAACCCAGGGCCTTGTGCATGTGAAGCAAGCACTCTACCAACTGAGCTATATCTCAAGCCCCCCAAAATATACCTTTGAACACAACTTAAAAGAAGTCTAGCCTACTTTGAAGCCATCCATATAAACATGGAGTAGGGTGAGAGGTACAGATCTCAGATAAAGAGGGGCTCTTGACAAATAACACAATACAACATTACATCTGAAACATGAATCAAACAAAAACTAAGAGAGATCCTAACTTTCCTTTTGTGGAAAATGGCAAATGCTTCTATGTTTTACAATGTCAGCCTTTGAACAAAATCAGGCTCTTCTTTTTTTTTTTTTTTGGTACTGGGGATTGAACTCAGGGGCACTCGACCACTGAGCCACATCCCCAGCCCTATTTTGTGTTTTATATAGAGACAGGGTCTCACTGAGTTGCTTAGCAGCTCGCTGTTGCAGAGGTTGGCTTTGAACTCGTGATTCTCCTATCTCAGCCTCCCTAAGTGCAGGGATTACAGGCTTGAGCCATTGCGCCCGGCTCAGGCTCTTCTTATTACCTTCCAAAAATACATCTAAATTCCCATCCCAGTGTAAAGAGTAACATGAAATTTTATATAACTTATATAACAGGTTGTCTTTATCCAGTTACAAAACATTAAATGACATAAACAAACACCAACCAAAGTTGTTATTTCTATATAAAAATTTGAAGGAGGCTACTGCTACAGACAATTTTAGTTTGGAGAACACCAACTTGAAAAAGTGTTCTCTCAAGCTTTACATTTTAAAGGCTTATATACTTGAAGAACATGAATTCATCTAATATACAAAGAAGCTACTAATGGTTAGTGTCACAATTTTACAGATGTTCTTACATTAAGTAAATTTAAATTTTAAAGTAAAATATAGAATCCCTAGTGTATGGTAACAATAATCTTAGCTCTGCATGGGTTAGCAGTACTAGCAAACATCAAAGGACAGCTTCAAATCTCTCATACATTTAGGAGACAGTGTTAATGATCAGAAATAGACAGTCAAAACAAACAGACATAAGCCAAGTCTTCAAATGGCAATGTGGACTTTCTATGTCAGATATAATGTACAAAAGAGAGCACATGTTTGTTATCTTGCTAATAAACCTACATAAACTTTCATTTTACAAACTTTTACATAACACTTAGAAGACAAGGCTCATACAAACACAGTTCTCAGATGTATACATATCTCTGGTCACATATGTTTAGGGTGTTGACTATATTGAAATAACCTAAAATAACAGTTGTTCATTTAACCAGTTATGAAGTAATCATTTAAAAGACTTAAAACAGATACAGACCCTAATTCCTTTAAGACTGAGTTTCCCTAAGAAATAAAACCTAACAGACACAAGAAAATCATCTTGATAGCAAAGAACAGATTGATGTTCAGACTTTGCTTCCTATCAGTACATTAAAATTTAAATAACTTTAATGGATGGTGCTAATTAGAGTCAATTGAATAACATACACAAACATTTTGAGATTTACCTTACAAAAACCTTCTGCACCTTAGACATTCTACAAGTTGTTTACATCTTAGTTTTGTCCTCTCATCTTGGACTTGGGGACTCTTCAGAAGGGTAAGTGAAGGACTAATGCCCTATCACTGTTGCTTTTCTTTCAGGAGTCCTACACTCCATTTTATACATTCTATCTCTATCCAAAATACTGGGACCCTGTCAGTCAGTCAAAAGTAAACTTTCATACTTAGACACAATAATATTACTTTACCAAACAAAATACTTTCTCACCCAGAAATGTTTCTTTTACCTTCTAATTTTCCATACTAAAATATATTTCCATACCTATAATATTCTTTTCTTTTATCTTCTCTAGGTTCAGATCCTTTCTTAAATTCATGTTCTGAAACAATCCTTGTGAATGTTATCTGAGCATTTAATTTACACAACAAATTTCATCCCAGAGACGGATGGACAATCTGGCACACACAAAAACTGTGCTTTAATTTTTTTTCCCCAGGTGGCATTTAAGGTGTTGGAGCATAAGATATTTTTGAGCATGACCTGTCTCCCTTAGTATTATAATGTCATCAACCTTAAGTGAGTTCCCAACTGTCAATTGTACCCAGAGGCTCATTTTGGGCCTTTTCCTTACACTAGGCATATTGATATTCAATGGAGGAGGCCCTTTCCATCCTTTTCCCTTTTGTGTCCTTTTCTGAAACTTACTGAGAGAGTAAAACCCCCAAGTATAAGAAAGTTTATATTTAAAAGTGGCACTTTTTTTTCTCTGGTCCTGAGCCAGTTTGGGTAGTTGCTCCTGCAGGTCTAGCTGTAAGATGGAATTATAATTTATGCCTCTTTCAAGAGCCATCTCTCTCTGTCCTTCTACTGGTATTTGTGCCAGAATTGGGTACAGAAAATATCAGGCAATTACCCCAGGGTTGAAGGTCAAAGGAATCCCAGTGTATGAATGCTTGTGACAGAGAGAGTGTTACCTATCTGAAAGACAAGGGAGAAGAAAGCATCCCTTGGCATCCCTCCATTGTCTGAACCAGATCAAGGTGTCCCTTGATCCCCTGTAGACCTCAAAGCTCCTTGAGGCCTAACTAGGACTCTTTTTTTTTTTTTTTTTTGGTACCAGGGATTGAACTCAAACTCAGGGATATTCTACCACTGAGCCACATACCCAGCCCTATTTTGTGTTTCCTTTAGAGGCAGGGTTTCACTGAGTTGCTTAGCACTTTGCTATTGCTAAGGCTGGCTTTGAACTCACGATCCTCCTGTCTCAGCCTCCCAACATGCTGGGATTACAGGCATGCACCGCTGCACCCAGCTTAACTAGGACTCTTGAGTTGGCTGAACTAATTGCCCCTTATTGACATATCTTTCAAAGTCCTCTCAAAGTTTCCTTTATCTCCTGTGATCCTCAAAACATTAGTGACTATATATCGAGGTTAGACTAGGATTTGGACAGGTTGGATTCAGTCATTCCTTACATGACCCCAAAGGCATGACTCCAAATTCTTTTTCCTTGTTTCTTTTCCCTCTTAAATGGATAAATCTTTATTTTTTTGTACTGTTTACCCCCAACTATGGAAGCATTGTAGACAGGGTTGAGCATCTCAGATGAGAGAGGCCAATAATTTTCTTGGCTACTGTGCTAGGGGAAGGACATGTTCTTAGGAGCCAGGTGCCCTGGACAAGTTTTATTTATTTAAAGAATTTTTTTTTTGTAGTTGTAGATGGACAGCATGCCTTTATTTTACTTGTTTAGTTCTATGTGGTGCTAAGGATTGAACCCAGTGCCTCACACCTGCTAGTCAACCACTTTGCCACTGAGCTACAGCCCCAGCCCCCCCTGGACAAGTTTTAAATCTTTTCTGATGTCTATATTTGCCATCATATTTATAATGAGGGCCACTAAAGTCCTATCCTAGTAGTTGTATAAAAGAATCTAATTTAGGACTGAGGTTATGGCGCAGTGGTAGCGTGCCCGCCTAGCACGCGTGAGACACTGGGTTCGATCCTCAGCACCACATAAAAATAAAATAAAGATATTCTGTCCACCTACAACTAAAAAATAAATATTAAAAAAAGAATCTAATTTATACAGCCAGGGATGGTGTCCCCTGTATAATAGACCCCAAATTTGAGACCCTCAACCTAGTTGGTAGGGGGGCTGGGTACAAAGTGTCTTATAGCAATTAAAATGGTGAGAGCCATGCCTCTCTCTCCTCCCCCCAGGAAACTGGAAGGGTTAGAAACCTAGAAAACCATTATTCCAAAGAGGATGAAATCTTTATGGTCTGATAAAGAATGAACTGGCAAAAACTGAGGATTAGTGGGATAGGGTCTGAGACTGGGCTCCAAATTTTCTGGGGGAGGTTGCTGCAAGGCAGAGAAAGAGAAAGGAGAAATTCACTCACACACTGGTAGACTGACAGGTAAGGCTCTGCCTTGGAGTCCTCAGATCATGCTGAAAAGTTATCTTAGTCTGTGATCCAAGGAGCTCTCTGAGGGAGGCCCTTCCTCTACCATTAGGTAAAAGGCCTTGAAAGGAGATTAAAGTGGAGACAGTTTCCATGTGTGATTGATTGGCTTTTGGCCATCTCTAGAGACTCTATGTTAACACCAGGGAGTAGCCCCAACCAGAGACTTAGGGAGCTTGTAAGAGACCTCAGATTCTCAATCAAATGGATTGCCATGAAAGGAGACTGAAGCTCGATCAGACCAACATTCAAAGGCAGAGAGGGATGATGTCTCATTCCAGCAAAGCCTTTTTTTTTTTCTTTTTCTTTTTTTTTGGTATGGAGGATTGAACTCAGGGGTACTCAGGGTCTCACTGAGTTGCTTAGCAACTTGCTGTTGCTGAGGCTGGCTTTGAACTCGTGATTCCACTGTCTCAGCCTCCCAAAATGCTGGGATTACAGGCATGCACCACCATGCCCGGCTTTCAGCAAAGCCTTTGCCTTTAGTCTTGAGTTTGATTTTTTAACTGGCTGATAGGGTCCCAGTATTTTTGATAGAGACAGAATATATAAAATGCAGTGTAGGACTCCTGGAAGAAAAGCAAAGTGATAGAGCATTCGTCCATTTCACTCATCTTTCTGAAGATCCCCATTCAGGCTACCGAGATAAAACCAGAGTTTTGAGATGAAACTAGATTCCCTACTTCACCAATTTCTTTTTTCTTTTTTAAAATTAATTAATTAGTTAATTAATTTTTTAGTTATACATGACAGTAGAATGTATTTTGACATATCATATATACATGGAGTATAACTTCCCATTTTTGGGGTTGTACATCGTGTGGAGTTAGATGGGTTGTGTATTAATATATGAACATAGGAAAGTTATGTCCGATTCATTCTACTGTCTTGTCAATTTCCTTCTGGGTTCTTGTCTCGCAAATTTGAAGAATAAAATCCATGGATAATAATGGAAGGGAAGAGTAAACAGAGCAGGATTTTTTAAGCAAGAAGAGAGAGAAGCCGGGTGCGGTGGCTCAAGCCTGTAATCCCAGCACTGAGGGAGGCTGAGACAGGAGAATTGTGAGTTCAAAGCCAGCCTCAGCAACGGTGAGGCACTAAGCAACTCAGTAAGACCCTGTCTCTACATAAAACAAAAAATAGGGGTGAGGATGTGGCTCAGTGGTCAAGTGTCCCTGAGTTCAATCTCCAGTACCAAAAAAAAAAAAGAGGAGAGAGAATGCCTGCCATGTAGAAGGGGGCCTGATAGCAGAAAAAAAAAATAAAAAAACATAACATTTTGGTTAGGAGCCAACTTAGGAGCTTATATGGTTTGGGGTATATGCATATATCAAAATCTATGTAAAACAGGCATTGAAAAATATCAAGGCTATTGGGTGTCTTTTAGCCTGAGGTTTTTGTTTTGTTTTGTTTTTGGTACGGGGGACTGAACTCAGGCACTCAACCACTGAGCCACATCCTCAGCTCTGTTTTGTATTTTATTTAGATATAGGGTCTCACTGAGTTGCCTAGTGCCTTGCTTTTGCTGAGGCTGGCTTTGAACTCATGGTCCTCCTGCCTCAGTCTCCCAAGCTGCTGGGATCACAGGTGTGTACCACCATGTCTGGCCTTTAGCCTGAGTTTTAATCCTTCCTGTAACTCCCATCTGGGTTCACCTCCACCTTCCATTTTCCTACCTCGATGAGTTAAAGGAGTTGGCTGGAGTATTCCCACAAGTGAGCCTCATGGTCATTTACCTCATGGTCATTTGAAAAAGGCCGTGATGATGCCCATTAATATTTCTACTGGTTAGTCGTCCGGTGTGGTCTCTGCAGTTGAATAAGACCTCAACTTGGACCTATCACTTCTGATTGCTGACCATTGACTATTTTTATTCATCAATACTCTGATTCGCTGGCCACCTAGAAAGACATGTGGGGTTAGTAGTTTTAAAAGCATTTTTATTCTCACCAAAGTGGGTGGGCAAGGCATTTACTCCTGCTAGAAGGGTATGCTATCAGAACCTGGCTAGCAGCCGGGCACGATGGTGCACGCCTGTAATCCCAGCACTTTAGGAGGCTGAGACAGGGGAATTGTGAGTTCAAAGCCAGCCTCAGCAACGGCGAGGCGCTAAGCAACTTAGTGAGACCTTGTCTCTACATAAAAACACAAAATAGGGCTGGGGATGTGGCTCAGTGGTCTGAGTACCCCTGAGTTCAATCCCTGGTACCCTTAAAAAAGAACCTGGCTAGCAAGTACACCTGAGCAGGTGGTCTCCCTGCTTATATCCCTAATGAAGTGCTGCCCTTCACCCTGATTGGAGGAGCTCGGGGGTATAACCTACGTGATTAGCTAATTTTAAAATTGGAACAGGCAAAGGAAGGGTTATAATTAAAAAGGCTACAATTGGATCGAATTATTAAGGCTATATTCTAAAAATGAACCATTGAACTTTCTATTTCTCATACCATGATGCCACTAAGTGATAGGAATTTTTCAAATCCCTTATAATCTTATAGTACCATCATCGTACATAGTCTGTTTTTGACCAAAATGTTCTTTCATGGCACATGGCTGTACATCATTGCAGGGCTAACTAGGAGGGTTCTTCAGGACTGTGTCTGAAAGATTTACCATTCCTACATTAAAAGCATGTAGTGAAAATTTAGCATCTCTTTTATTTGTTCAGTTGATAAAGTGAAGTCACGTACCCAAGGTCACACAGTTAAATTAATCCAGATCTAAAATCCAGATCTCTAGATATTTTGCCCACTGCTCTTCCCTGTCTGTTAGTCAAGGGTTTTCAAATTTCAGCTTGCACTAGAATCACCTGGAGAGTTTGTTAAAACACAGACGGCTGGGCCCTACCCTAGTGATTTTTATTCGGTAAATCCAGGTTGGAGCTTGAGAATGCATTTATTTTTATTTTTATTTTTGGTACTGAGGATTGAACCCAGGGGTACTTAATCACTGAGCCACATTCTTAACCCTTTTTATGTTTTTATTTTGAGACAGGGTCTCACTAAATTGTTGAGGTTGGCTTTATGCTTGCAATCCTCCTGCTTCAGCCTCCTGAGTTGCGGGGTTATAGGCATGCACCACTGTGGCCAGCTCTAAGAATGCATTTGTTACAAGTGCAAGTTACCTATTGCTTCTGGCCAGGGACCACTTTTTTTTTTTTTTTTTTTTCAGTGCTGGGGATGGAACCCAGGAGCACTCTACCACTGAGCTACATCCCAACCCCTTTTTATTTTGAGATAGGGTCTTGCTGAATTGCCCAGGCTGAACTTGAACTTGAGATCCTTCTGACACAGCCTCCCAAGTAGCTAAGATTATAGATGTGGTCCCCCTCCCCCTCCCACCAGATCTGGGACCACATTTTGAGAGCCACTGCTTTATAAACCTGTCTAACACTTGACGTACTTGAAATTTCCAGAGAACAATTAGGGCTCTCAGATTGCTTTGTCAGTCTCTCAAAAACCTTCCTTATAATAATATTAATTTGTTTGGAAAGGATTTTTTTTTTCATGCGAATAAGAGTGTTCTTGTGGAAATTACAAATATGGATCTGAATTTTTAAATTAATTCATTTTTACATTTTTATACTTAATTTTTTTTAAATATTTTTTTAGTTGTTGATGGACCTTTATTTTTTTCATTTATTTATACGTGGTGCTGAGAATTGAACCCAGTGCCTCAAGCATGCTAGGCAAGTGCTGTACCACTGAGCCACAACTCCAGCCTCCCCCCCCTTTTTTTTTTAAATTTCTTAGAGTGCTGGGGATCAAATCCAGGGCTTTTAGCATGCTAGACAAACACTGTACCACTTAGTCACACCCGCTGCCTTGGATCTGAACTTTATTCATTCAAAATTCTGGGGCATTTGAGATAGAGTACAAAACTGCCCTCAGAGTTCACCTTATGCGGGAGATGCAGCTGTGTAGGATAAATAAGTAACATATATAATAGTGAGAGGGTGCTAAGGAGGAAAAATGTAAATCGGGGAAAGTTATAGAAATATAGGGCAGGAAAGCCTGTTGACCTTTGGGGTGGGTTGGTTAGAGAAGATGAGAAGACAACAATGAAGGAAGGAAGAACGGTCCAGGCAGTACTTGGCCAGCATAAAGGTCCCGAGGTGGGACCACCCTGGATGACAGCAGAAGCCAGTGTGTGTGAATAGAGTGAGTCAGGGGAAGAGTGATAGGAAATGAAGTCAGAGGTAACAGAAAGCCAGATCAATGCTGGGATCTTAGGAACTGATTGCGACAACATTTAGTAAGTTCCTCTGTTAAATGTCACATCACTGCTTTTCTTGCATTAAAACATCCTATTTATAAAATTAGGTCCCAACCTTGAGTGGAATCTAGGAGCTCCCCCAGCCGTGCTGGGGATCTCCAAATCCACAAAAGAAATAAAAATTGTATTAGCAGTCTTGTAAGTTCTGATTAGTTCGCTAAACTGTTTTCCTCAAAACAATTGTGTACAGACCAGTCTAAAGAGACACATATGGAAGGAAATGTTTCTTGGGCCACCTTTTATATGTATATGCACATGACCTCATCTTTCCCCCACCCCATGACCCACCTCCCAGCCTCAGCTTTTTCACTAAATTCCAAGAGAATTGCCCTGGCAATGTCTGCTGCATTTTTTCTGGATTACAAATTACATTGTCTGCACTTCTGGGAAAAATTGACCCCACCCTTATGAGTTGTAAGCCGTGGCAGACCTTTAGTTCTTTTTATGATCAAGTTTTGGGTCCTGGCCCACTACACAACCACCTGTAATGGGGAAAAAAGACGCGTTAACACATTAAGTGATAGACAAGGATGTTTTGTCTTTCTGGAAGATGGCTGAACTTATATTGTAACAAATATAATATTACAATAGTTGTCACAGTCAAAGACAGATTACTAACTAGGCTAGATGGATCATTGGTCCAGGAAAGTTTTGTGTGTTCTTATCTCACAGCATAAACAATACGGGCTGAGACAGAACAGTGAAGTGCTTTACTGTGTGGTCACTGGGGCCTTGGGTTAGGTCCTGCAAAAGCAATGGACTAAGAAGATGCAATTCTGGATTCTGAGAGGTTGTATTCTAAAATAAAAAAGTCCTAGACCTGTGAGAATGTAGGAGTATTTATGAGAACTAATGTTTTCTCATTGGTATATGAAAAATATTTTCTAGCAGACCAAAGAATTGTAAACTTTCCTAGGATTTTTCATTTTGAGCCATCAGAGAATGCATGTGCATCTTTGAATAGAATTTATTTTTGGAGTTCTATTAGTAAATTATCAAGTTAGCTGGATTTTAAACTACTTTTTTCATTGATGACCTCTTTCTTTCTAGACTTGAATTGGCTCCTAGTGGTCCACAAAGAGCAGAGGGTGACTTTCTGTAGTCTACCTCTTTAGTGTAGGCCCCTCTGTTCCACCCAGAAAAAGATGTTGCATGTGGGTTACTTCAACATCCTAGCTGCTTCTTCTCCTACAAGCCGAGATGTTGTTATTGTTGTTGATCCCTAGAATCTTAAACTATAGGAGCTGGAAGGACCTGTGAGGTCATTCAGTTCAACTACCCTTTTATGCTTAAAGCATGCCTTCAACATCCTTGCCAGACTGTCTAGCAACTTGGGTCAAACGTCTGTAATATTTGCTCTTAGTGAGAAGGTAAACCCTAATTCCATTTAATGGGGAAGGGTTTTTTTTTGTTTTTTTGTTTTTTTTTCGCAGAAGGTAAGTTTTGGTGTTGTTAATATGTTTAGTTTAAATGCACTTCAGTTCCATTTTTTAAAGAGAGGAAAAGGAGACTTGGCTAATGCATCTTTTCTTTTGCCAAATGAAACAATATTGTGGAGGGAGACTCAAGAATATCTCTTTGGAGCACAGCTAAATGGTAAACACCCTACAAATGAAAAACAATTCTAAATGCCAGACCACAATAGCGAAATGCTTAGTAGTGCCCCCCACACCAGTAAGCCATGGTTCCTTGTCTCCACCAACACAAACAAATTTTATGGCCCAGTCTTCACATGAATCACTCTGAAAATGGTAGCAAATGTAATAATCCCAGACAGCTGCAATTATCTAAATGTCTCCCTATTAGCTGTTTGAACAGTTAAAGCCCTATAATCAAATCAGAGTGAATGCTAATTGAAATCTAATAGAGCATACATTCGTGTGATTAGGTATAAGAATTTGATTCCAATATTGTTAAATTACAGATGAGGCCCATCAAGTCACACTAAAAATAAATATTGTAACCTCAATGTCAAAAAAGATGGATATTTTTCAATAATTAGAGATCAAACTGGAAACGGTTTGCATGGTGATACCGCCACCTACTGGGACTTTTTGGAACTGCTTTCCTTTGACGTGGGTACAACTATGCATTTGTTTTTCTAACCCAAGAGATGTCTTAACAAGCAAGAGAAACTGCCCTAATTTTTAATTCTATGATTAAATATGATTTATTAAATGAAATAGTTAAGAATTATAATTTCTTTAAAGAGCAGCCGGGAGTATTACAGAGAAATTCATATTTATTTATTTCAGAAAATTGTGGTGGCAAAGTTTAAGGTATCCCAGGGATGGGAGATTATGTTGGCCAGAAGACAGGTGAGGATGGATGGACTAAGTGGACCCAGGTTGTAGGGTGCTGCTGAGTGAATAGCTAGGGAAATGACCCTTAACATTTCCCATTCAGCTGACTTTGTTCTTTCCCTAGTTTCCGAAAATGGAATATTCACTTACTGTTTGTAATATCTCTAGGATAAATAGCATTTATTAAATCTCTATCACAGAAGAACACAGTCTCAACTCCTGTTGAGTATTAGAAGTATAAAATGTGAGCCCTCCTCAGGGAGTTAATTATCAGGTCAGCAGTGAAATTAGGGGAAAAAAATGCAGGACAGCTTATACTAGCAATAAAGAGCTGACTTTTGTCATATAGCAGTCCCTGAAGAACAAAGTCTTGAGATATAAATAGAGGATTTACACATAATACCTGTATTCTACATTCATGCTTAAAGCAGTTTGGCTAAATAAATTATAATTTTCTCTTTCTTGTCTAACGCATAGGGAAGCTTGAGTGTGAAATCTGTGGTCCTGAAATGTGAGACATAGTGGAGGGATGATAAGCTAAATTTGTAACTGAATTTTACCAACTAAACAGAAACCTAAAGTCTACTTATCTGCCTGTAGGATTTGGCCCGAATTGGTGCTATTTTGTTTTTCCAGTGCTGAAGATGGAACCCAGAACCTTGCACATATAAGGCAAGTTATTCTACCACTGGGATACAGCCCAGCCCAGATCTTATTTTTTAAATTGTGATTTTCATAAGCATGTATTAATAAACCACATGGAATTATTAATGAACAAAGCAAAACATAAACAAATAAATGAAAATATTTGAATAGAATTGATAGGAAAGGCAAAGAAAGGTCATTTGAAACATTTAACAAGGGTTATAATATGTCTGAAGTGATAATAGATTTTTTCAAGGCCAGCGTTATGGCTTGTTGATAGGCACAACAATGTCCCGCTCCCAGATGTCCGAGGGTTTTTATTTTTGTTTTTGTTTTGTACTGGGGATTGAATGCAGGGACACCATACCACTGAGCTATACCCCAGCCATTTTTATTTCCTTTTATTTTGAGACAGGGTCTCACAAAGTTGCCCAGGCCATGAACGCACAATCCTCCTGCCTCAGCTTCCTGAGTCAATAGGATTACAGGTGTGCATCACCACACCTGGCAAGATATCTGAGTCCTAATTCCCAGAACCTGTGACTACGTGTTAGGTTACATGGCAAAGGGGAATTAAGGCTTCAGGTGGTATTAAGTTTGCTCAGCAGATGATCTTGGGATGGAGACGTTATCCTGATCCATCCAGGTGAGCCCAGTGCAATCACAAGTATCCATATAAGTAGAAGGGGAAGAAGTGAGAGAACCAGAGGGATGGCAGTGTGGGAAGGACCTGGCAGATGTTGTTGGCTTTGGAGACGGAAGGATAAGGAATACAGTCGCCCTCTAGAAGCTAGAATAAGGTGAGGAAATGGATTCTTTCTTGGAGCCTCTAGGTGGAGCACAACCTGATGACACCTTGCCTTAGCCCAGTGAGACTCATTTTGGACTTCTGACCTTCAGAACTGTTAAATAATATGTTTCTATTGAAGCCACTAAACTTGTGGTAATTTATTATGGTGGCAGTAGGAAAACTCATACATGGATTGACTAGAGGGAAGTGGAGGGGAAGAAGGCAAGGAAAGACCATGGCACAGTATGTAGGCTCAAAGCAGCAGATGTGAAATCAGACCAGCTGAGGTGTAGCCCAGATCAAGTTCCTTAACCTTTGTCTCAATATCTTCATCTATACAGAGCGATAATAGTATCCTCTCTCCAGAAGCTTTGAGAGGATGATGAGACAATCTGTGCAAGCCCTTAGCCCCTGCCATCAATGAACCCCAACGTACCTGAGTTGCTTTAGCAGCTGAGGCTCACCATCATAAAACCACTGCTGCAGGTTTTATGGTTTTGTGTTATTGTTGTTCTTAGTGATCAGGTGTTCATTTACAAGATCATCTGTGCAACAGGTACATAGTCAGCCAAAATTGACTTGTGAAGTAATACAGATTAAAATGATATTACTATTCTGAACATAAGAGGGTTTTGAGAGGACACCCCATTAACCCTACTCCCTCTAACCATACTTCAGATGAGGTGGTTCCTGCATAGTCAGTGACAAGCCTTGCCATTCAGAGAGTAAAAACAGATCATTTCAGTGTAATTATTCTTGAAATCCTCATTGGCAATTGTAGACCCAGGTTCATAAAATTAAATTTGCTTCTTTGTTTTTTTTTTTGGTAATGGGGATTGAACTCAGGAGTACTCGATCACTGAGCCACATCCCCAGCCCTATTTTGTGTTTTATGTAGAGACAGGATCTCACTGAGTTGCTTAGCACCTCGCCGTTGCTGAGGCTGGCTTTGAACTCACAATTTTTCTGTCTCAGCCTCCCAAAGTGCTGGGATTACAGGTGTGTGCCACCTCGCCTGGCTACAATATGTAAACTTTTGAGATGGGCTTTGAAATTATCTGCTTGTGTCAATAGTTCGTTCCTTTTCATTAATGAATAGTATTCCATTATATAGGTATATCACAGTCTTTCCACTACTTGTTAAAGGATATTTGGGTTATTTTTAGTTTTTAGCTCTTACAAACATAATGGCTATGAACGTTCATGTATCGGTTTTTATGTGAGCATGAGCTTCATTTCTCTAAGAAAAATACCTAATTCTACACGGTCTTAAGGTTAAAGTACTTTGTAAATGGCAATGTTCAATTCAAATTTAAGGTATATTATTTTCAGTTATATTATTAATGATAAACAGTGGCAACTGATGTTGGCCAAATTGTTATATTATATGCATGTATAAATATGTAACAGTAAATCACATTATTATGTACAACTATAATAAACCAATTTAAAAAATGGGGAAAAAAGGCTGAAAAAAATAGGGAAGAAGAGTTGGTAAGAGTTGGCGGCAGAGGGGACCTATCCCCCCCAACCTTTTGGAGAAAATATGATGCTGTTTGTTAGGTAACTGAGGCTTGAGACTTGGAGGCAGCTTTTCATATGGTAGAAATGTGGGATTGAATTAAAAACAAAAGATTGAAATGTCTTGGCACATTATCAGTGCACCAGCCTCTGGAGGATATACACAATTAGTGGAGAGAATATTAATAAGAAAAGAGATGAACAAAGACAGGAAGAAAGGCAGGTTCATACATTCATCCAACAAATATTTACTGGGCCCCTACTACTTGCTATACATTATTGTAAGCCCTAAATAACCAGCAAATACACTAGACAAAGTCCCTTCATCATGAAGCTTCTATTCTAGAGAGAATGAAAGACAATAAACAAGTTAAAATATAAGATAATGTCAGGTAGTGCTAGATACTATGGACATAACTTGGGAAAAGAAATTTTTGAACAGGTAATTAGAAAGTCCTCTCTGAGGCAGTGAGAGAAGTTTCTTGAGAGCTGATATCATAGAAAGACAAGAATTGGGCCAAGATTTTGTTCAGAGGAGGTTATTAGAGACATTGTCTACAGTCCTAGGAATAAAGAAAGTGTGTTGTGTTGGTGCCCAAACTAATGGTAGTCTTGTCAAGGCACTGTTCCACTTCTGACTTGATGTAACTGTGTCTATCTGTGCTCTCCCAGTGAGAGAGCTTGAAAATGGGAAGTGCTATGGGAAAATAAAGTGGTATTATTAATCATTTTTGTGGCTCCTACTGTACTGTGATGACAAAATGTATCCATTCTCTAAAGAGAGGCGTTACCCTTATAACAAGAGCTGATGTGATTTATTTAATTTTTAATTTTTTGTTCTTTACAAGCAGGTATGGATGTCCAAGTTTGCTTGGAAGACCAGGAAAAATGAAATGAAAAACAGTGAAATAGAGCATCCTTATTCCTGCATCATTTGCTGGCAGAGAAGGAGCTCTTCCTGAACATCCTTTGTCCTCTAGATAGGATGGCTGATTTAGTTTTTTCACTGACCCACTTCTCTTTTTTCTGGGTAGGAAGGCAGTGTATTGGAAAGGGGTGAACTTTTAGGTTGGTTTTAAATAAATAAGATATTATGGATGTAATTAAAAGTCCTTTTTGGCTAGGCATGGAGGTGTACATGTGTAATCCTAGTGGCTCTGGAGGCTGAAGCAGGAGGGTTGCAAGTTCAAAGCCAGCCTCAGCAACTTAGCAAGACCCTGTCACAAAATAAAAAATAAAAACAGGACTGGGAATGTGGCTCAAGGGTTAAGTGCCCCTGGGTTCAATCCCCCATACCACAATACAACAACAACAACAACAAAACTCCTCTCTCAGTCAGTACTAGGAAATGAACCCAGGGACTCATGCACGCTAGGCAAGTACTTTACCACTGAGCTCTATCACCAACTCTTTTATTTTGTATTTTGTTTATTTTTATTTTTGAGGGTCCTGCTGCTCTCAAACTTGTGATCCTCTTGCCTCAGCCTCCCAAGTAGCTGGGATTAAAGGCAAACCTTCAATACTTGTAGCTGATCCATATGACTCCTCCCTAAAATCTCAGAGCCCCGAACAATGCCCAACACATATTAAGTGCCCAATAACTGTTGGTTCACATTACAGAAAGTGCTGAAATAGTCAGGCCCGGTGGTGCACTTCTGTAATCCCAGTGACTCAGGAGACTGAGGCAGGAGGACCACAAGTTCGAGGCCAGACTCAGTAATTTAGCAAGACCCTCAGCAACTTAGTGAGACCCTTAGCAACTTAGACCTTATTTCAATATAAAAATAAATAAATAAAAAGGACTGGGATATAAGTCAGTGGTAAAGTGCCCCTGGGTTCAATCCCCAAGACAAAACAAAAACAAAACCAAACAAAACCTGGCCAACCAAAGGGGCTGAACTATCTCAAATTTCAGATTCTCTGACTACTACCAAGGGGTGCTAATCCTGCAGAGGAAAACTGAGATCATGGTATATACCACAGAGCAAGAATTTATCAAGTTTGCTCCCCTGCTATTTTATAAAAATTTATATAAACATGAGATGCTTTGGAAAGATTGGTATGCAATTTGTACATTAATATTGTCAGGTCTAGGTTTTTCAATTGGTTTACTTTGTGTTAAATTCAGTTAAAAATATTTTTATGAACTTACTGTGTGCTTTACTAACTTCCAAGGGCACAATAATGACTATGAACAGTCACTGTCTTAACTCATTCGTGATTTTTTTTTCTTGTGGTACTGTGAATTGAATCCAGGGCTGCTCTACCTCTGAGCTATAAACCCAGTGCTTTTTATTTTTTTTTTATTTTGTGACAGGGTCCCAGGCTGGGCTCCAACTTGTGATCTTCTTGCTTCAGCTCCTGGAGTAGCTGGGATTACAGGACTATGCGGCTGCACCTGGCATGATGCTGTTTCCTCTCAGTATTATAAATATGGCAAAACACATTATCTAATTTTAGTCTATCGCTGTTGTATTTGAGAGTCGGTGGAAATGTCTTGTAAAATTCTTAGACAAAAACACAAAATTCTCAATCACGTGTGTGAGCTGAAAACAATATTCCTAGTAAACCTTCTGCAGTTTGGTATAGAACTTAACCATAAAAGAAGTGATGTAGAGGGCAGGCGTGAGGTGCCTGTTGGTTTGGGGAACCTGGAGGAAATAGTGGAAAGAGTTGGGAAATAGTCATAGTGGGAAATAGTAATTGTGAGTTACTCTAACTCACAATTGTTACTACGTATTACAGAGCGTATATACCACAGAGCAAGGTGTCACTGGGCTCCCCATCTACTGGTAATGGAAATGCGTTTCCTGGGGTGGTCCTTTGCCTTCTTCCTGTTCTTGCTGGAATCAATGCCCTATCCACCATCCAATTTTCCTGGGTTTGTTTTGCCTGCCATGATTCAAGGCCTTGCCATACAATGCCTAGAGGTTTAGTTCTGTCATTGTAGAAATCAAATGAGCCTAGAGGTTATTTGGTTTTAATTACCATCCATTGAAACAATCAATGTAGAGGATTGAGTCATTCGAATGGTTAATGGTGGGGACATTCAGATAATTACGACTGTTGAAAGTTCTCCTTTCTGCTAATTGTTTTTATTGAACAAGATTTATATGTAGGTCTTGAAGAGAAGTTGTTGAGGCTGTAGGTATCATGGGCCAACATTTTGGAAGGAGATAGTAGAGAGGGAGACCTTTTGGAGCTTACCTAAGCCTAGCCCCACTTTCTATTCTTCTATAGTTGCCTCTTGACCAGGTTTTCAAAGGGTCATGTAAGCAGACAGTTGAGACCATGCTCACAAATGTACATTTGACCATGGTTCTGTGCTTAGTTGCTATAACAGACTTTCTTAAGATTATGTAAAAAGGGGCTCAGGGTATAGATCAGTGATGGAGTACTTGCTTATCATCCTTGAGGCCCCCCAAAAGATCATAAAAAATAATATGCACTGCCTGAATGAAATTTTGAGTATAGTATTTTGCTTAGCTTCTCAATTTCTTTTATTTTTAAAATTTTTTTATTTTTTGATACTGGGGATTGAACTCAGGGGCACTTGACCACTGAGCCACATCCCCAGACCTATTTTGTGTTTTATGTAGAGACAGGGTCTCACTGAGTTGCTTAGTGCCTCGCGGTTGCTGACACTGGCTTTGAACTCACGACTCTCCTGTCTCAGCCTCCCTACGTGCAGGGATTACAGGCGTGCGCCACCATGCCCAGCTTTTCTTTTATATTTTTAAAGGGACAGGTCTCACACCTGGGCTGAAGCCATCCTCCTGCCTCAGCCTCCTCCTTAGCTGGGGCTACAGACACACACCACTAAGCTTGGCTCTCAAGTTTTCATATAATTATATAACTTTATGACTCTAATCATCTGGCATTGTTATGGAGGAAAAAAAATTTGTCTACCCTCTTAGGCTTACTGTGTGAGGCGTATAAAATTTTTCTTTTTGGTGGTGCTGGGATTTGAACCCAGGGCCTCACACATGCTAAGTGCTCTACCACTGAGCTACTTCCCCAGCCCAAGGCTGTAGGTTAACTGACAAAAGACAGATAACAGGAAAAAAAATGATTTTTATTGATGTTAATAATTTTACTTGTATGGGAACTTCATAAAAATGAAGTGAAAACTTGAAGTGCTTAGACTTGAGAGCTTATATACCCTTCTTAACAAAGAAAAAAAGTGGACTTCAATGGTTGATAAGTGACTAGGAAATATGTGAAGGAAACTAATGGAAGATAAGGGTTATTTTAGTAAGGTTTGTTTATGCAGACAAGCCTTGGTGTGACATTTGTTTTAAGAGTCATTTTCTCCTTGGTACAAAGGATACCTTCCTGAAAGGACAATTTATGTCCTGCTATTAGGCAGATAACTTTGCCTGCATTTATTGTTTCTCCATTGCTTTTAGTTCAAAATAATCCTTATGCCAAAGTGGCATATTTGGGGGTAGCATACCTTGATTTCCTTCAATATCATTTCTGAAGGATGAAGAAATGAAGATGAAGAAATGAAGAGCCGGGGCTGGGGGTATAGCTTCATGGTAGAGTGTTTGATTAGCCTACATGCAGAGCTGGGTATATCCCCAGCATGAGGAGGAGGAGGGGGGAGAAAAGAAATGAAGGTTTAGCAGAGTAAAAGGATTTTTATTTAGTTTTTTCTTTTCAGTTGTTGATAGATCTTTATTTTATTCTCTTATTATTTATATGTGGTACTGAGGATCGAACTCAGTGCCTCAAACTTGCTAGGAAAGTGCTCTGCCACTGAGCTATAGCCCCAGGCCCTAGAGCAAAAGGGTTTTGTTTGTTTGTCAAAGATATGTGGTTGAGGTGGAACCAGAATCCTAGTCTTCTGATCCTGAGTTTTATGCTTTTACTGTCAGAGGTCAGCAGCCAGCAGAAAACAGAAGCATAACTCAGGGTACAGAGACTTCACTAATCTATTCCTGCTAGACAAACGAGTGTTTACATTTTTAGTCTCAATGAAGGCTTGGTTTTAGCATCTAACTGTCTTGAAGATCTACACGTTCTCCCTCTTTTTCTTTTTTAAAATATTTTTTATTGGTTCTTTTTAGTTACACGTAACATTAGGATTCATTTTGACATAATTATAAAAGCATGGAATATAATTTGCTCTAATTCAGCTGCCTGTATTTCCCCTCCTCCCTCCCCTTCTTCCTTCCTCCTCCTCTTCCTTTCCCTTGGCTCTACTGATCTTTCTGCTATGTACTTTTTGTTTTTGTTTTTTTAGTGTCTTGTAGATATACACAATGGTGAGGTTCATTGTGGCATATTTGTATATGTAAATAGAAAAGTTAGGTCAGAGTCATCCCACTGTTCTTCCCTTAGCCCATCCCTTCTCCCCACTCCGCCTCTGTTCCCTTCATTTAGTCCATTAATCTTCTATTCTGATGCAAGTCCCCTCCCCACCCCAATTTTGTACTAGCTTCTGAATGTCAGAGAAAACATTTTTGACCTTTGGCTTTCTGAGTCTGGCTTATTTTACTTAACATGATAGCCTCCAGTTTCATCCATTTACCAGCAAATGTCTTTATTGAATAAGAAAGAGAAGGAAAAAAAAAAAACCTTTGTAATCTCTAAAATAATGTAATCCTCATTGAAAAAAATATATACATATACATATCTGTATCTATATATCTATATGTTTTGGGTTTTTTTTTTAGTGCTGGGAATTGAATCCAGGGGTACGCTCTACCACTGAATTACCTCCCTGGAATTTTTAAATTTTTTATTTGAAAATAGGGTTTGGCTAACTTGCCCAGCCTGGCCTCAAATTTGCTATCCTCCTGCAAGCCTCTGCAGTAGTTGGCTACTGATACGTGTGGTGGCTGGGCTGATATTTTAAAATATCTTTGCAAGGAAAGTTTTTACTTTTCAGTGATTTGTTCTCAAATGATGAGATTTTTTTCTAGTAAAGGAGTATATTTTTTCCAAGGATATCTTTTTCCCTAAATATGAAAGTTCTAAATACTCTTTCATTAAAAATTCAAATATTAGGGCTGGGATTGTAGCTCAGTGGTAGAGCGCTTGCCTCACATGTGTGAGGCACTAGGTTCAATCCTCAGCACCACATAAAAATAAATAAATAAAGATATTAAAAAAATTCAAATATTAGAGAATTGGGAATGTTGCTCAGTTGTAGAGCATTTGCCCACCTGCCCCCAAAGTCAAATATCAGAGGTATATACAATATCAGAGGTATATACAACATGGATGTTGGCAATATACCATATCTGTTATTTTCAGAGATAATCACTATGGATTAGATAGTATATCTCTCTCCAGGTTTTTTTCTATGCATAAACTAGTAAATATCATTTTTCCCACAGAAAAATGGGATCATGTTATTCATACTGTTTGTTAAAATTGAAGTAAGATTTACATCCCATGAAGTTTACCATTTTAAACATTTCAAACTCTGCAGTTTGGTGGCTTATAGTATATTAATGATGTTGTGCACCAATACCATTATCTAATTACAGAACTTTCTTTAATCCCATAAATGCCATACCCTACTGCTTTGCATCTTGATTTCTTACTTATTGTTGCCTATATTAAGATGTGTAGCATTTTTAAAATAACTCAATAGCATTCCATTATTAAGTACAATAGTTAAAACAACCTCAATTAATGGATAGTTAGGATATTTTAAAAATGTTATGAACATTGCTATACTGAACATCCTTGAACACTTGCACACTTTTGTAAGATAAATTATTAGAAACAAATATTGAATCAAAGAAGATGAACATAAAATATGTAAGCAAATATGTATCTTTCCCTCCAAAGTTGTACTAATTAACAATCCAAACAAGACTACTTCCTCATTTGTTTTCTCATACTCTCCACTAACCTTTTCTTTCTTTCTGTTAGGGGTGTGTGTGTGTGTGTGTGTGTGTGTGTGAGAGAGAGAGAAAGAGAGAGAGAGAGAGAAAGTTACCTGTTCATATGCTTTACCTATAGTTCTATCAAGTTGTTTTCTTTTTCTTATTAATTTTCAAGTAGTTAATATGAAATTTTTGTTTTGAAAGAGCTTTTTGGCTTTCATTTTAAATCAACTCTTTTCCTTCCCTGCCCCGGAAACATGTTTTCTCTGATTCATCTGTGTTAAGAACTTCCAGGCCATTTAGCTTAATGAGACCTTTTCCTGCTGAAGAGGGCTTGGCCTGTGATCATCAAAAGAATAACAACACTCTATTTCCATTTCCTTTAGAACTACCAACCTCTTTTGCACTCACATCAATTGCTTTATGTTTTCCTGGCTTGATGTGTTTGACCTTAGGTTTCTCATATAGTTATTTCTTGCTAATATCTAGCTGCATTCTATCAGAAAATTAATTCTTTTGGATTTTGGAAACATTGTTTAAGGAAACTCCATTGCATTCAATTTCAAGACTCATCTAATTTTTGTCTCAACCAAAGAGTTTCCTTTGGCTTAAACTTTATTCTTGGGAATCTATCTGTTCTAAATATTTGAGGACCTTATCTCAAAGCCAATGGCAGCAGTTATTGTTTGTTTGCCAGGCTAAGAAGGTCCTCCCTAAATTCTGAGTTAGCTGGTCATGTGCAGTTTTCCTGAGCTGCCTATAGTGGGAACCCTTTTCTGCTTCTTAATTGAAATGGCTATCCTGGGTTTCTGTGCTATCAGGTAGCGCTTTGCCCCAGAAGCAGCAGCAGTGACCTATTGGGGCTAGATTGAGAAATTAATGAAGCCCTGTGGGATCCTTCACAAAAGAAGAGTTGGCATAAAGGGAGATGTGTTCTATAAAGCTCTCAGGAGAGTAGAAAATAAACCAAGGATGAAAAAAAATGCTGCCACAGCTGCTATAGCCTGTGAGTGATGTGAGGGTGAAGTGTTGACAACACACATTCCCCAGAGAAAACTTGGGGGTGAGACAGTCACAATACAGCAGAGCTGTGTGTGTGTGTGTTTTATGATCTTAGCATTGATTTTCAAATAACACATTCATTTAAAGCCTAATCTGACTGCTCTGTGGTGTGGGACGAGATGGTTATGCCAGGCCCACAGCAGCTTTATTATCTCTAGCAACCAAGCATCAGTGTGGGAACAAGCCAGGCATTCTTGGTCCTTTTCAGCTCCCAGCTGGTCAATATGCTTCATTTGGAGATGAGCTGAAAGAGGCCAGCCAGTCAGAGTTGTCCCTTCCGTGCCTTTGACACCGAACGAAATGAAGTTTTATCCTTAAGGATGAGCACAATAGTACTTAGCCATGTCTCTGTACTGACCCACTCTCATCCTTCCAAAGGGAGAACCCAACTCCTCACCCATTTAGTTCCTTTATGTCATTAGTTAAATTACTGGTGCCTTTAGAGGTGTTAGCTCTGATGTATTCATTACCTTTTAAGGCCTCCTGAATGTTGCTAAGGTCTTTAATGGGCATAATCTGTTTCTCAAGGTCTTACATTTATTTTACAACTAACTTTTCTTCCCATTATATGTTACCGATGGCAAATATGGAGAAGTATACAAGAATTAAAATCAACCACATTCTTATAATCAAAGATAGCCACTGTTAATATTTGGATGTATATCCTTCCATTTTATATGTACACATTCAGTTGATTCTCATTATTTTGATAGTTATGTTCTATAAAGGTATTTGGGAAAAATGAATTAATGACTAAAGAGTCATTGTGTCTAGGGAAAGTATTGTGTTAAGTTCCTATGATCCTCTGGTCATAACATTTCTACCAACTAATTAATACATAAACTTAATGTGTTTTTCTACTTAAAGGCACTAATATACATTGCTGATTAATATTTAACTCATGACCAACAATACCATAATTCATGCTCAAATGAAACTTAACACAGGTATTTCTCTGTAAAACACGTCATAGCCCTTGTGCACTTGAGAACATCTGGTAACACTTCAGCACTATGCTTGGGGGCATTTTAAATAGCACAATCATTTGGAAAGTTTAAAAAAATTTTAAAAATGTGAAATACATGGCAATAAACAAACCATGAAAATGATGCTTGTTTATAATACAAGAGCTAAAACAAGAAGGCAGACCATTGCCATGTTTGACTCTAGCTGGAAATGGGCGTGTTAGGACACTCAAAATTTTTGAAACTCTGTACAAGTCTGCAAGTGACTACAAAAGTGCTTCAAGTATTGATTTTTGGCATCACAAATGTTTTAGTAAATAACTGAATTCACAATATAGAATTTGTAGATGATGTGGATCAACTATTTTGTGGTATTTTTGCTTATCAACATATGCATTTTTTTGACATTTTTTTGTTGGCGCATTGTAGTTATACATAATGACGGAATTTGTGGTTACATGTTTGTTCATGCACAAAATATAACAATATAATTTGGCCAA
>PVHX01016099.1:0-44362 GCA_004024805.1 Geosciurus inauris
CAGAAGAAGATATACAATCAATAAATAAATATATGAAGAAATGTTCATCATCTCTAGCTATTAGAGAAATGCAAATCAAAACTACGCTCAGATACCATCTCACACCAGTCAGAATGGCAGCTATCCAAAATACCAGCAACAATAAGTGCTGGCAAGGATGTGGTGAAAAAGGTACACTCAAACATTGCTGGTGGGACTGAAAATTGGTGCAACCAATCTGGAAAGCAGTTTGGAGATTTCTTAAAAAACATGGAATGGAACCACCATTCGATCCAGCTATCCCACTCCTCGGCCTATACCCCAAAGATTTTAGAAAAGCACATTACAATAAAGCAGTCACCTCAATGTTTATAGCAGCACAATTCACAAATTGCAAAACAGTGGAAGCAACCCAGATGCCCTTCAATAGATGAATGGATAAAGAAACTGTGGTACATATACACAATGGAATATTATTCAGCAATAAAAGAAAATAAAATTATGGCATTTACAGGCAAATGGATGGAATTGGAGAACATTATGCTTAGTGAAGTAAGCCAGTCCCAAAAAACCAAATGCCGAATGTTCTCTCTGATTAGTGGATGAGGACACATAAGGGGGATGGGAACGGGAAACATAGCAGAAATGCAGGAGCTCTGGATGCAGCAGGAGGGAGGTGGGAGGAAAGAAAGGGAAATGGATATAGTAATGATGGTTGATTGAGAGGGTCATTACTTCCCCTGGTGCATGTATGAAGACACAAATAATGTGACTCTATCTGATTTGCACCCAGAGAAATGGAAAAACTGACCTCTGTTTATGTACTATGACTTGAAATGCATTTAAATAAAATAATTAAATTAAAAAAAAAAAGGTAGGTGGCCACCTTACCAGGACCCAATAACATTACACAAGCATGAAGAAGTCAGTAGCATAAAAATCAGGAGCTTCATGATGACTAGAAAGGGAATTCTCCAAAGAATACTCACGAGCTCTTCCATAGGTCTTCACCAGCATCATCAGATTCTCTAAAACACAAAGAAAGGCTTCCCAGGAGGGAAGAAGCTCCTGGACAGATTCCTAGGTTATAACTTCCCTGACACATCTGTCCGGGACCCAAAAAGGAGTGTCTGCATCATGGGGATAGACACAGACAGACCCTTGGGCTTGAGAAATTACAGGATCAGGACCGTGCCATACTCCTGCCCTTAGATCCTTCCATTTCACTATCTTTTGTGTCACCTGAGGAGGGTTCCAATGTTGAACAGCCACGAAATTACCCTGAGTATCCACAGTCAGAAAATTTAAAATATAGAGAACATGGGCAAGGCGTCCATGAGAGGAGGTGAATTCCCCCTCCTTTGTTTTAGAAAGATAGGACTTCAGAACTTGATTTGCTCATTCCACAATAGCTTGGCCCTGTGGATTGTATGGAATGCCATGTACTAATTTAATGTCATAATCCGTGCAGAAGGATTGAAAACTCACAGATGTGTAAGCTGGACCGTTATCAGTTTTTAAGGTTTTAGGAACTCCCATGTAAGCAAAGGCCTGTAAACAGTGCACCTTGACATCCTTAATCTTTTCTCCCAAGTGAGCAGACACGAATATAAGCCCTGAAAATGTGTCTATGGTAACATGAACCTATTGCAATTTTCCAAAACTTGGCACATGTGTGACATCTATCTGCCATATATCATTAGTCATCAGCCCTTTTGGATTAACCCCGTAATGGGAGAGATGAATGAAAGGGGTACAATTAGGGCAGGTAGTCGTAATTTTCACTGCTTGTTCCTTAGTTATACCTGTATGGTGTTTGAGGGATTGGGCATTACAGTGAAATTTGTTATGGAATTTTTGAGTGTGGCACCCACAATGAATTTTGAATTTTGTTATTGAATTTTTCAGCGTGGTGCCCACAATGCTCGTATGTGATTCTGCCAGAGCATTACCCTCAGATAAGGGGCCAGGAACACTCATGTGAGCCCTAATATGTGTAATAAAAAAGGGATGGTTGCATTCCCAAATCAAGCCTTCAATAGTTCTCAATGAGTCTTGAACAGAGGACCCAGAAGAAATAAAACCTGCAGTCTCCAGGGAAGGAATGATTTTGGAAATGTACACAGTGTCAGTATAAATGTTAATAGGCTCACAGGTAAACATCTGAAGTGCCAGGGTCAATGATTGAAGTTTGATTTTCTGGGCAGACCCTAAAGGAACTCGTTGGATGATAGTTTTGCCTGAAGAGTACACTGATACAGTGCCATTAGATGACCCATCAGTAAAGACTGAACGTGCTCCGGGGATAGAAATGGTCTTCACTATTTTTTGGAAAAACAACAGGATGTGACTTAAGAAACTGACAGAGTTTCTCAGAGGGATAATGATTGTCAGTTGTGCTGCTAAAAATGCATAGAAGAATGGCCCATTCATTGGTATTAGCAGGTAATATTTGATCCTGTTCAGCTGTATAAGGCTCTACAATAGTATCTGGTTCTTTGCCAAAGGTTTGAACAGACATCTTTAGACCCTTTTGGATGAGCCTACTCACAGCTATTGGATAAGATTCCACGTGAGCTGTAGGGGAAGTTCCTAAATGAATCCACAAGATGGGAGCTGTTTGCCAAAACACTCCCGTTGGAGAATATGTAGATGGAAAAATTATCAATAATAGTGGCCAGGTATAGTCAATGCAGGACAAATGTGCCTTTTCAATAGCCTGCTCAACTACTTGCAGTGCAGAACGGGCCTCCTCAGTCAAAGTTCTACTAGAGTTAGGATCAGAATCACCCTTTAGAATATGAAAAAGAGGCTGTAGTTGACCTGTAGAAAGCTTTAATGATGGCCTCAGCCAATGAATATCCCCTAGAAGTTTTTGAAAGTCATTAAGAGTGCTAAGTTGATCTTTTCTAATTTGTATCTTTTGGGGCTTTACACCAGAGGAGTTTATGATGTGACATAATAAGAATATGGAGGCATCTTTTGAACCTTTTCTGGTGCAAGGATTAAATTAGCCTTTTGTAAGAATGTGGAAAGATCCCCAAAAGCTTGTAATAGTAATTTTTCATTTGAGGCAGCTAACAGAATGTCATCCATATAATGAATAACATATACATCTGGATATCTGTCTCTAACTGGTTGTATAGCTGCAGATACATACATTTGACAAAGTGTAGGACTGTTAGCTATGCCCAGCAGCAATACTGTCCATTGAAACTGCAAGGAAGGTCTCTTCAAATTAGTCTGTGGTAGACTAAAAGCAAACTTCTCATGATCATTTCTGTGTAAAGGAATATGGAAAAAACAGTCCTTTAAATCAATCACCAATAATTGCCAATCTTTTGGGATTTCTGTAGGTACAGGTAACCCTGGTTGAGTGGGTCCCATAATTTGCATCATCTTATTAACAGCCCTCAGATCATGTAAAAGTCTCCATTTTCCAGACTTCTTTTTAATGACAAAAATAGGTGTGATCCAAGGGGATGTTGTTGGAACTAAATGTTCTGCTTTTAATTGTTCTTTCACCAGGGACTGAGCAGCCTCAAGTTTTTCCTTAGTTAAGGGCCACTGCTCTACCCACACTGGATCATCTGTTTTCCATTGAATGGGTATAGGGTCTACATTTGAGCTGTTGCTGCAGTAGCCCTTATTAAAAATTTCCCAGTCCTGTTCTATCCTTACCAGGTCTTATTATATCATCCTCAACAGTGAGGGGAATCATCCTACCCTGTGATCTTTTTCCTATACCCCATCCCAGCTCATATCCCTGCCTTTCCATCATCATCAGCACTGTCTTGTCTGGAACATATCCTTGTTCTGTAATAGTTTGTTGGACCGACTGTGTGGTTAGCACAGCCCCCATGGCAGACAAAATGTCTCTACCCCATAAATTAACAGGTAGATCAGAAAGGACGTAAGGCTGAAAGAGTCCATTATGCCCTTCAGCATCTTTCCAAGGGATAAACCTAGAGCTTTGTAATGGATTGGAATTATAACCTAGACCTTGCAAAGTGGTTGCAACCCTTTGAGTAGGCCACTTTGGTGGCCACTGATTTTGAGGTATGACAGAAACATTGGCCCCTGTATCTAATAGTCCCTCAAATCTCCTATTATATATTGTTAATGTTAGCCTAGGCCTAATACCCAAGGTAGAGGTCCAAAATATGCAAGGGGCACCAGAAGATCCAATGCCTCTACCTTGATTATGACGGATTCCCTGTGAATGTGAGGGCACCAAAACTAATTGTGAAATCCTTTCCCCTTGGGGTATGGTAATGACCCCCCAGGTTGCTGATGCAAGAATTTTTATTTCAGACTCATTATCAGAACAGATGACTCCGGGAGTGACGTGCAACCCTTGCAGAGTAGCACTAGCTCTAGGTAAAATTAAACCTAAAATATCATGAGGGAGAGGCCCATACACTCTTGTAGGCAGTGCTTGGGACCCAATTTGGGGTGTAAGAACTACTCTTGCTGCGGTGTAGAGGTCCAGTCCTGCTGCATGGGGCTCTGTTCGGAGGAGATCACTGACACAAACGGATTTTGACGTTGCAGGAGAAATTGAATAGGAGTTGGATGTGGAGTTGCCATAGCCCCGTATACTCTGGGTGCTTGGGTCGGGGCCTGAGGCTGGCCCCAAAGCCCATTTCCCTGAACACAGTTGTCAAAATGATCATTCTTGGATCTGCACTCATCAGCCCAATGATATCCCTTTTGACACTTAGGACAAATGCCCGAGGCCCTATTTCAAGAGCCGCTCCGGAGCTTGGAGAGGAACAGTTCTTTTTAATGTGTCCCGGTTGGCCACATCCAAAGCATGTTTTCGGATGAGAACCTTTGTCAGGTCTGCTGGGCCCATGAATAGTGGCTGCTAGCACTTGTCCTAAGATATGGGTGCTATCAATGCCTCTGCATAGTCTAATATAGTCATTTAAGCTCCTGTCCCTGTGACCACGGAGGGCCTGCTGGCAATGCTTATTCACATTTTCATAAGCCAATTGTTTAATCATTGGCATGGCATCTGTAACACTACCAAAGATCCTCCCTGCTAGTTGTATTAACCTATCCACGAAATCAGCAAAAGGTTCAGAAGAGCCCTGTATCACTTTGGATAAACTTTCCCCAGCTGCAAGATTAGGCAGGGCTCGCCACGCCCTGGTAGCTGCAGTAGCTATCTGGGCATAGATGCCTGGAGTATACTGTATTTGTGCATTTATAGTGGAATATCGGCCATTTCCTTCTAGCATATCCAAATTATGCTGGGCTTGGCCGGCCTGAGCATTCCGAGCTGCCGTGATTTTACACTGCTCATGATACTCGCCCTTCCAAATAAGATAGTCACCTCCAGATAGAACTGCTTGCGTTAACTGTTGCCAATCTGACGGAGTGAGATTCAAAGATGAAAAGGATTCAAAAATGGCTAAGGTGAAGGGTGCATGAGGGCCATATTGTACCACAGCATCCTTCAAAACTTTCACATCCTTGAAATCCAACGGCTGATGTTGCCTGACTGTCCTTGTTGGTTTTGCACTTCTATTACTGGGAACACCACGCCTCCCAGTTGAGGCTCTGGAGGCGCGGTTGGACCGGCAGGCCTCCTAGACTCATGTCCTAGATTAAAGGGAGGTGGTCTTCCCACTGAATAATACTGTGGTTCCTGCTTACATTGTTCTTTTAATTCCCACTCCTGTAATCTCTCTTGCAATGTCTGGATATCCTGTTCCAATTGCAATTCTTCATCTTCCTCCTCATCCTCTCCTTCTTTCCTTTCCTCGCTATCCAATTCAACTTCTTTAAGGGACTGGGTAGAAATTGTTTCTTGGGTGGATTCAAAGGTCTTAGATAACTCACTGACTTGTTCCTGAATCAAGACCTTTTTACTTAATAGAGAGTCCTTAATTAGCGTCCATACAGAGAAGGTGGCAATGGGAAAAGACTGTGGCCCCTCTGTGTGTAGCCTTTTCTGTAAGTCCGCACGGACTGGTTCACAATCTGGAACATTGAGACCACCCGAATGAAGGAACCAGGGACTAAACTGCTCTATAATCTTTAAGAATGCCCTATAGTACTCTTTTTTAGCCCCGTACCCTGTTTCTTCAACAGAGTTTCAATCTGATTTTCCAACAATTCCCTACTGTGGGTAGTGCCCATCTTTACCTGCACTATTAACAATTCACCCCCTACTTACCGGCCGGTCCCGAGGTGTCCGTCAGGCATTCCTTCCTTTCTTCCGATCTTGGTGGGACCTCCAGATGCCAGCGCCTGCACCGGACCAAAGTGAAACCGAATCGGCGAGGGAGCCATGGATGAAAGAAACACACACAACAATGATTCTGAAGGAAAAGAAGCTCGTTTATTTCAGCACTCTTGGCTTATATATCTTTCCTACTCCCCAGAAGGCCTGGGAGGCGTGGGAGAACAGGAACTGCAGATCCTGGTGTGGAAATTGCTCAGACTGCAAAACAAGCTCAGACTGCAAAACAAGCTCAGATCACCTATGGCTTATCTCAGGAATCAGGGTACAGCTAGTTCTGGTGAACACATGGTAGCCATGCACACAAGAATGCTCTCACACCAAAGTGCTGGGAGTATAGGTATATGCCACCATGTTTGGCTCCAATATTCTTTTGAAAAATTATGGTTACATATTTATGTTTTGGGAACAATTTTGAAAATACATGATTTTATGTTTCTTGTTAAGTACAGTATATACTTCAATGATGAAACACAGGGCTATGAACACAAGTTCTTTGATTATTTAGCTGAGAGTCCTTAAGAAGGTGACTTTATTTTTTATGCCTCTTGTAGCCTCCTGTAAATGAGATTGTAGTAGTTGCATATCAGAGGATTACTTTGATGTTCAGATGAATTAATTTTATTATTACTACTTTATCTAATATTACTGACCTCTCAGAATGTTGCAAGCACCACAAGGTTGTGCCTCATGTATCATTTTATTGAATATTCACATAATTCATTCTTTGCCAATTTCACTACTCTGGTCATAAAAAAAAATTTAATCTCTTTATCTAAGAAAACAGTTTGAAAACAAAGTGGCCACTTACATATTGATAACTCTCCAGAATTTGGAGTGACTTTTACAATTATGTAACATATTGAAAATAACTTTGCTATGTAAGTTACTCTCATATAAAAAAATGGCTAAAAAACTAAAGAAATACTTAAATATATATTGATTGGTACTGGATTGTTGGAACAATTAAGAAATATTTCTAATCATTGTAATTTATACACCAGTATTAAACAACCATTTTAAATATCAAAGGATTTCTTAAAATATCCATAAAAAAGTAGGAAAAAGAAAGATAAATCAGCTAAAATTTTTAGTTTGTATAAATTTTGTTTTTAAATGTATAAAGAAGGACAACAGTGGTCAGATATTTTAAAGCTGAAGGGAAGATCAATGAGGTAGAAGAAAAATATGGAGAGGGAGGAAGGTAGGACAGGAAGGGAGAAGAAATACTAAATGAATTTTTCACAATTGTGATAAGTGCATGTATAAATGTGTCACACTATATTCCACCTTTTCATATGTCTATAAAGCACCAGTTAAAAATAAATAAATTAAGGCACGGTGGCACAAGCCTGTAATCCCAGCACTTAGGGAGGCTGAGACAGGAGAATTGCGAGCTCAAAGCAAACCTCAGCAATGGCGAGGCGCTAAGCAACTCAGTGAGACCCTGTCTCTACATAAAACACAAAATAGGGCTGGGGATGTGGCTCAGTGGTCAAGTACCTCTGAGTTTAAGCCCTAGTTAAAAGAAAAAAGAATTAATGAAAGGAATAATTAAATGAATTAAAGTACAGAATGAGGAACAGGGAGAGGGAAAGGACAGGGCATCAGGGGCTGCAATGGAGTAAATAAAATTTTATGTACATATGATTTTATTAAAATGAACCCAACTATTTTGTATAACTATAATGCACTAATAAAAGAAAAAATATATTAGGGTTCTCTAGAGGAACAAAATCAACAGGAAGTATAATTATTTTAAAAAAGGACTTATTAGATTGGCTTAAAACCAGAAGCTGGTTAGTCCACAATGGCCGTCTGCAGGCTGGAGAGCTGGAAGAACCGGTAGTTGCATGGTCCAAGAGGCTGAAGCCCCAGAACAAGAGGGATAAATGGTGCTAAGCTAATCTGAGATAGAAGGCTTCTGGGAAATCACTAGCAGAGTCTGCTTTGAAAGAATGAAGAAGCAAGTGGCTGACATCCTTAGACCATCACAGGAGCAATCAAGAACCTGTTCAAGCCAGGTGAGGTGGCGCAATCCTGTAATCCCAGCACTTAGGGAGGCTGAGACAGGAGAATTGTGAGTTCAAAGCCAGCCTCAGCCAAGGGGAGGCGCTAAGCAACTCAGTGAGACCCTGTCTCTACATGAAACACAAAATAGGGCTGGGGATGTGGCTCAGTGGTCAAGTACCCCTGAGTTCAATCCCTGGTACCACCCTCCCCCCCAAATAAAGAACCCATTCAAAAAGAATAAAGCTTGCGCTGGGCGCGGTGGCTCAAGCCTGTAATCCCAGCACTTAGGGAGGCTGAGACAGGAGAATCACGAGTTCAAAGCCAGCCTCAGCAACAGTGAGGCGCTAAGCAACTCTGTGAGACCCTGTCTCTACATGAAACACAAAATAGGGCTGGGGATGTGGCTCAGTGGTCCAGTACCCCTGAGTTCAATCTCCAGTACCAAAAATAATAATAATAATAATAATCAAGCTAGCATCTGGGGCTGCTTCCTTGTTCTTCCAACTTCTATTTCATGCAAGTTATCTTCCTATTGGACAGTGCTGCCCATGCTTAGGAAGGATCTCCATTTCAGTTGGCTGTCACAAATGCCAGTAATTCCTAGACACACACACATTGACACACCCATAAGCCTCTCAATTACTGGCTTCAGTCTCTCTCTCTCTCTCTTACCAGGGATTGAACTCAGGGGTACTCACCACTAAGCCACATCCTCAGCCTTGTTCTGTGTTTTTTTTTTAGAGACAGGGTCTCACTGAGTTGCTTAGCACCTCGCTCTTGCTGAGAGCTGGCTTTGAACTTGCGATTCTCCTGTCTCAGCCTCTCAATGTGCTGGGATAACAGGCGTTTGCCACCGGGCCCTGCCATGGGTTTCTTTTTTTTTTTTTTTTTTAATTTTTTTTTTTAGTTGTTGATGGATCTTTTTATTTTATTCATTTATTATTTATATGTGGTGCTGAGGATCGAACCCAGGGCCTCACGCATGCTAGGCAGGCGCGCTACCGCTGAGCTACAGCCCCAGCCCCATGGGTTTCTTTTAATCTAATCAAGTTAACAATTCAAATTGGCCATTACAAAATTAATTAATTAGAAAAAATGAGACCAGGACAGCAGTACCTACCTCAATATTTTGAGGAGTAAACAATATAGTGATTAGAAGAGCACTGGTACATTAGTCAGTTTTTCATATATATATATATTTTTTTTATTTGTCAATGGACCTTTTATTTTTATTTATATATGTGGTTCTTAGAACTGAGCCCAGGGCCTCACACATGCTAGCCAAGTGCTCTACCACCAAGCTACAATCACAGCTCTTTAGTCAGCTTTTTGTCACTATGACTGAAAATAACAATTTAGAGGAGAAGTTTACTTTGACTCTCAATCTCAAAGCTGTTGGTCCCTGGTGAGCCTATTCCATTGCTCTGGGTCTGAGATGAGGCACAACATCTTGGTAGAAAGTTATGGCAGATGAGAGCTATTCAGCTCATGGTAGCAGAAAGCAGAAAGTCAGAGAAAGGGGCTGTAGGGAAGATTAGCCCTCACAGTGGATGCCCCAGTTAACTGCTTCCTCAGTGAGGTCCCACATCTCCTGGTCCATTCAGCCAACACTGTATTTATGCACTGGATCTGAGACCTTGTGATCTGATTACTTCCACCCTCCCCCAGCTTTTGAGACATTGGGGGACATTTTAGATCCAAACCAGACCACAGTCAGCACTCAGTGGCATTAATGAGGACTCTTTACTAGAGCCATAACCCACCATCAAGGAGGAAAGGACAGTTTTGTGTTCAAATACCTTCTCTTATCACCTCTGTCCTTTAATGATCCTCTACTCCTTTTCTAAGTAATCACTTTGTTCTTCTCTGCAGTCTTTTATTTATCCCAAACTAAGTTTTTTTGAAGACATCTGCTTTCAAGGTTGGTTATTCTAATTTTCCTCCTAGCCAAGGCCTCTCACTACTTTAATTTCTCCTCTCACCCTCAAGGTTCCAGCATCATGCAGCCCACATGATTGGCTCTGTGTGGCTAAGCTCTGGATTCAACCCCAACTACACACAATCTCCTGTGCCATCTGGTACCAGAGCCCACACTGCTCAAGCAGGGGTGCTGTTCTCATTTCTAGTCACTCAACCTGTGGTGAGACCCCAATATTTTATCTGAGTGGTAGGCAGGGCTCAAGCTCTGATGAAAGGCTTTCAGGGACAGGGATTGAATCTTAATTATAAAGGCCAAGGCCTGTTGCAATTATTTATTACTATAAAACAAACTAGCCTAGAATTTATTGGCTGTTATACAGCTGGCCTAGAGTGTGCCTACACTTTTTCTTATCTTTCTAAATAAAGCTATTGCATACCTGAAAACCACTGCCACAGTACCCTAAATATTTGAGAAAACAGTGCAATCAAACTGTGTTTGGGCAACGTAAAAATTGTTCTGCAGCCACTACAATGTTTACAGCAGCACAATTTACAATAGCCAAATTATGGAATCAACCCATATGCCTGTTCATAGGTGACTGGATCAAGAAAATGTGGTATATATACACCATGGAGTTTTACTTAATCCTAATGAAGAATGAAATAATGATACTATTGCTGGTAAATGGATGGAAATGGAGAAAATCATCTAAGTGAAATAAGCCAGACTCAGAAAATTAAGGGTTGAATTTTTCTGTCAGTTGTGGAAACTAGAGAAAAACAAGAAAAAAGGCAGCGGGAGGAATCATATATCAAAAATATATGGGGAGGATCAGTGGAATAGATATAAGAGAGCTAGAGAGAGAAAAGAAGGATGAGAAACAGAAGAAAATAAGGGATAAATCTAACAAAATCATGTTATATACATGATATAAATGTACCAAAGGGAATTTTACGTTTGTGTATACAAAGAAAGTACCAATCAAAATTATATAAATAAAGGGGTGAAATGGAGATTGGTAGAGCAAAAAAGGGAAAAGAGGGAGGAAGAGGAAGGAAAGAATGGGGAATGGCAATTTAATTCAAATTTCTTGTATGTATAATTTTGTAAAAAGGAACACAAATACTAAGTATAATTAAAATTATCTTATAAAAAATGGCTCTGCAATCTGAAACTCATGACCACAACTAAATATTGCTTTAAAAATAAAGAAGCCAGGCATGGTGATGCAAGCCTGTCATCCCAGCACTTAGGGAGGCTCAAACAGGAGAATCACGAGTTCAAAGCCAGTCTCAGCAATGGTGAGGCGCTAAGCAACTCAGTGAGACCCTGTCTCTACATAAAACACAAAATAGGGGTCGGGATGTGGCTCAGTGGTCGAGTACCTCTGAGTTTAATCCCCAATACCAAAAACTAAAAAATAAAAATAAAGAGATGTAGCTATGCGTGGTGGTGCACTCCTGTAATCCCTTCAATTTGGGAGGCTGAGACTGGAGAATTGAGAGTTCAAAGCCAGCCTCAGCAATGGAGAGACGCTAAGCAAGTCAGTGAGACCCTGTCTCTACATAAAACACAAAATAGGGCTGGGGATGAGGCCCATGATTACTACTGAGTTAAATCTCCAGTAAAAGAGGAGGAAGAGGGGGAAGGGGGAAGGAAAGGGGAGGGGGAGGAGGAGAAATGTGTTCCCCAAATACCTGAAATTAAGAAATTTGTAATCAAGTTACTGACTCAAGTTTTTGTCCTATCATCTCCATGGCTACATCCCTATGGTTACGTGGTCCAAGAGGGAAGCAAGAGTTCATTCCTCAGGTGGAGGGCAGAATTTTATTTCCTGTCTTCCTGTTTCAAGTATAATCATGTATCTCCATAGATAAAAGGAACCTGTGGAAAACAAGCCTTCCCACCTTCTCAGTTGATGTGAATCCAAAAACCTATTATGCCCCTGGTTACAAGAAATGAAGCTGTAGAAGAGTGTGGGGCCCGAGAGTGAGCTTGAGCATATTCGTATAACTGAATAGTGGTGTGAGCAAACAAAGCGCTTCACCTGCCCTTTGTGTTCCAGTTAAACTTCAGGTGCAAATGAGGTGAGTGAATTCTATTGCCCTGAGCTGTGCAGGGGGGATGTACAGAAACTGCTTGGAATAGTGTCTGTCAGAGATGGTCATTATATACATACCTCGTGATTATAATGATTTTTGTTGCGTTTCCCTCTATTCCAGATGAAGTTTCAAAATGGTGCAGAAATTTGTCCAAGGTCTGACAAGACAGCACACAGTGAATCCTAAAATAGGAAGGGCTTAGCTCTTTGGTTAACAGGGAGGGATGGGGGCCCTCATGAGGTTTGCTTACAGATGAATAATGAACCTACAGGACAGGACCAACCCCACACTAGGGTGACTTGGGAATAGTCTGAGTTCATGGTCTAATGGTCCCCTGGATTTTTATGATGTCTGTGGTAATTATTTTAAAATTTTCCTCTCTAATTTATTAATTTGAGTTATTAGTCTTTATTTATTTATTTATTTATTTATTTATTTATTTATTTATGATACTGGGGATTGAACTCAGGGGTACTCGACCCCTGAGCCACATCTCCAGCCCTATTTTGTGTTTTATTTAGAGACAGGGTCTCACTGAGTTGCTTAACTTCGCTGTTCCTGAGGCTGGCTTTGAACTCACAATCCTCCTGTCTCAGCCTTCCAAAGTGCTGGGATTACAGGAGTGTGCCACCACACCTGGCTTGTCTTTTTATTTTGATTAGTTTGGCTAAGGATTTATCTTTTTTGTTTATCTTTTTAAAGAACCAACTTAATTCCATTGATTTTTTGTACTATTTTATTATCTCTTATCTTAATTATTTCCTTTTTTCTATGGGGATTTCAGGATTGGTCTGTTCTTGGGTTACAAGGACCTTGAGGTGCATCACTTAGTTATTTATTTGGGATCTTCATATTTTTTATGTGTGCACTCAAAGTTATAAACTTCCAACTTCAAACTGCCTTGATAGGTTCCCAGGCTCTGGATGTTTATCTCTGTTATCATTTTATTCTAAAAATTAAAAAAAAATTCTTCCCTGTGTTTCTTTATTGGTTGTGTTGTGGGCATAGCTCAGCAAGTTTCTTTCTTGTTATCCTATGGTGTCCCTATAGATTTTCAGCACCTTATAGAAAGAGGAAAGCAAACAAAAGCAACAACAGAAGTAAATAATATTCCGCATCAAAATGAATACCTGGTGACTGCTATGACATTTACAACACTGCCACAAACAAAGAATGATGGGGTTTAGCAATTGACAGCAGCAACAATAAATAATTATGAACTAGACATAGTGATGCTGGTTACTGGTGACAAGTTCTGCTTCTTCACAGGCAGAATTATAACATAAGAGAAATGTGCTGAGGCAAGCCTTTCAGCAGGGTTTATATGAAAAGGGGTAACATAAACTTCTCCTAAGAGGGACAAGGGGGCCACAGTTGGTATCCTGGTATCCCCAGAAGTGACGGGTGTTTTGCCTTTTTATATGTCCTAGACTTCCTTTGTTCTCCTGCTTTCTTCCCCTTATCTCTCTCCTTCCTGCATACTAAGTAACTAGGCCAAGGAGATGCTTGGTGGGATGGGCAAAAGGTGAAAAGCAGATAGACAATGTGGAGTGATATGGGCAGGAAAGGGGCATAATAAACAACTCCTTCTAGGGAGAGAAATCCCTGAGGCAGGTTACCTTAGCAACAGGTTGGAGCAGGGGCTGGTTATCTTGATAAGGGTGGAGGAGGGGATCTGAAGGCATTAACATTTCAATACCTCTCCAACTTTCCAGACTTGATCTACCTGATTTGATTTACCTATCTACACTGACTACCTATCTAACTCTGGCTTCAATAGTGTTATCTACACTGACTGCCTGTCTAATTCTGGCTTCAATAGTGTAAAATAGCTGGGGATGCAGTGGCGCCCACACTTGTAATCCCAGGATTTTGGGAGGCTGAGACAGGAGGCTTGTAATCCCAGGACTTTGGGAGGCTGAGACAGGAGAATCGTGAGTTCAAAGCCAGCCTCAGCAATGGCAAGGCACTAAGCAACTCAGTGAGACCCTGTCTCTACATAAAATACAAAATAGGGCTGGGGACATGGCTTAGTAGTTGAGTAGTCCTGAGTTCAATCCCTGATACCAAAAAAAAATATACATATGTATATATAGTGTTAAACATCAGGTGTCAACTAAAAAATTCATAGTACTGATTGTTAGGTCGAATCAGGATCCAGGATGTCCAATTAGAGGGACGGGTCAAGGCAGCTGCGGAAGCGACTAGCCAGACGCTGACAGTCACCAGTAGACACGCCTCCTGTCAATCAGCGGGTTTTCCTGATCTATCCAGGAAGGACTCTGGCCTTCTCTTCCTGCCCCCAAGCCCTCTCCTTCCTGACCAGGTCCTTTTGAAATTATCTTTACACTGAAGCCCCAGAGCCATTCTCCTGGACACACTTTGATGGACGGGAGGATCGGGCCTAGAGCGTATATTTTCAATAAAGCCTTGCCGAGCGGCTTCAATTCATCTCCTTCTGGTCATCTAGTCTTTACACTGATAACTGAAACAATGTGAATGGTGGGGTGGAAACTAAATGAATTAAATAATTCTAAAGGATTGTAAAAAGGCAGTTCATTGAGATACAAGAAAATGAGTTACGAATGTAAAAGAAATTTTTAATATTTAAAATGTGAACAGAATAAACTCAGAAGAGATGTAGCAACTGATGGCTATAAAAGAGGATAAAAAAATAGAACAAACACAAAAAATAGAAACAGAACAAGAGAATATGGCTATAAGAGGGAGAAACTTGGAAAGACAGAGTAAAAAGAAACAAAAACAAAAATTCCAAACCAAAATAAACTAACGACCTAATCCTTAAAACACCAACAGCAGGGTCTGAAGTTTGGGCTCAGTGGTAGAGCGCTCACCTAGCACGTGTGAGGCACTGGGGTCGATCCTCAGGAACATATAAAAATAAATCTAGTTATCTACAATAGAATATAATTAAAACTAAAAAGAAGAACAGCAAACATTTAAAAAGAGGACAAAGAAACAGGAATACAAAAATGGACAGGAAAAATTCTTAATAAAAATTTTGATTCAGACTGTTGACAGGGATGGATAAACACTGCCATGCAAAGCTGCTCTGCCTTGCTTTCTTCCTGGGCTCTATACTCCTTAGAGCAAGCATCCGGGGTCTTAAACCTGTCCCTTTTCTGTGTTGCTCACCAAGCTGCCAGCTAGAATGACCTGGAACTGAAGCTGTTTGAAAGAGCTCATCTTTCCTTTTTTTTTTTTTTTGGTACCAGGGATTGAACTCAGGGGCACTCAACCACTGAGCCACGTCCCCAGCACTATTTTGTGTTTTATGTAGAGACAGGGTCTCACTGAGTTGCTTAACACCTCGCTGTTGCTGAGGCTGGCTTTGAACTTGCAATTGTAAGGTAAAGCACGGCCCTTTTTGTACTCAGTTTTAGCATCCCTTCCCTGAAAGCCTAAAGCAGCCCCTGCCCCAGAAGGTTCCTCTCTCGAATCTTCCATGGGGAGAACAAAGCCTGGCCACTCAGGTTACCTTTCCAGCCACATGAAAGATCACTGCCGCTTATCTATCACGCCAGTTTTGAAGTGACCAATTCATAGCTTGCCAGGTGTTTTGTAGAGGGGCCCCATACATTCCATGCCCCATGTCCTGTCTGCCCTTTTTCCTCCTTCCTCCTTCTTGGTGCCCACACCATAAATAAAGGTCTCCTGGCTGCATGAGGTGTGTTGTGTATGGCTGGCCGATACCCTAACAGCAATTCCCCTGTCTCAGCCTCCCAAAGTGCAGGGATTACAAGCGTGCACCACTGCGCCCGGCTTCATCTTTCCTTCTCACCAGTGTAAGGTAAGATGGACTAGGAAATGCTATCAATGGCAGTTTTCTCTGGACAGACCAAACTGATGCACTGACGGGGCAGAGGTGATGCAGCGTTCTCAATGGGAAGTTCCAGTACCTGGGTTAGGCTCAGATTAGGACTTTTTTTATGAGATTTTTTGGGTGGTAACTTTTCTGGAGAGATAAGACCAATATGCCAGTATAGCAAGCAAAATGTTGGTCTCTTCTGTGCATCTGGATGTCAGGGGCCTCCCATTAATTCTATTCACATGGCAGAGGTGCCAACTATTTACAGGTCTAGCACACTCCACTGTACATAAGTATGACCGGCCTGACTCAGTCCACAAGTGTATTAATAACATCTCATTGAGCTTTCTGACCCTCTTTAGCTGGTCATGTGACCCACCAAATTCTAAGGCAAAAAGTGAGTTGGCCTCCCCTTTATATCTGACTTCAATCCCCTGGGTGCAGTCATCTCTGTGCCTGCTTCTATAATGTTCTGCTAGGTACTCCCTGAGCCAGAGAAGTGAGGCAATATTTGCTAAGATCTCCCAGGTTCCCATGGCAGCAGCAAGTAGCCATATGGTCTCATCAAGATTATATATATATAATTTATGCCTCATGAAATTCATAACCATAATTTATGATGTTCAATGAGACATCTTCCAGCAAAAAGATTCGATAAATCATCTGAGAAAATAAACTCCCATTTTTGTGGTCTTATATGATGTGGACTTCCACTGTTCGTGTATTCACATATGAACACAGGAAAGTCGTGTCTGATTCATTCTACTGTCTTTCCCATCCACCTTCCCAACTATACTGATTTTTGCATAATGTTTGGACAAAGTTCAAACACACAGCATAGTGCATTCGTCCTCAGATGTACACACATTTCTAGCGACAGATATATTGGCTGAGCCAGAAGAATCACAAGATTAAGGCCAGCCTCAACAATTTATTGAGCCTGGTGGGGACTCAGTGAGACTCTGTCTCAAACATAAATAAATAAATAAATAAATAAATAAATAAATAAATAAATAAATAAAGCAATGGGAGGAGTGGGCTTGTTACTTGGTGGTAAAGGTGGGGGGAGGTGGGGCGTGGGTGTGAAGGTGCGCCTGTCCAGCTTGCCCACAGGTATCAGGTCGCAGGCTGGTGTTGATGTCCGCCCCGTCCCCTCCCCCCATACGTCTGCCTACCCACTCATTGGAGGGAGTGGTGAGAGGAGGGTTCAGCCTGTGTGCAGGTGGGTGGAGGTCCTTGAAGAGGTACCCCTGGGAACCATAAGAAGACAAGATTCATCCCCTCCCGTGGATGCAGCTCTGGGCCCCCTTCCTCTGGGCAGAAGTCCATCTCTGGTCTATCCTTCAAATAAAACTTGCTCTCTATGCTTGCCTTGGCGTTTCTCGTTTCTTAGGGTTCAACCTTCACATTTGAAATCTGGAAATGGGACGCGGTCATGATTCTCATCACCGGCTTCACCTCCTGCCTCCACGCCCAGTTGCCCTTCTCCTGGAGCCCACCGGCTCAAGCTCTGGTTCACTTTCCCCTCCTTCCCCGCCTCGCCCTGCATTGGGCAGGAAGCTGGGCAGGCCCGGGACCACTGGCCGCCTTCCCGCAGCCACAGCTCCAGTTGGCGCTCTGGGCGGTTCCTGACCACTGCCTCCTGGCTCCTCCCCCTTTCTCCTCCTGGGAATCAGCGTGTGTTTGGCAGGCGGCAGGAGTTTCCTGGAGGATCCAGAGAGCTTGGCTGTCTTGTCTCCCACCCACTCGGAGACACAATCTCCGATGAGACAGGGCGACCTGCTGAATTTAAGCATATTAGTCTCGGGTGATAGGAGGGCCATCTCTTGGGGCGCAGCTCTGGAGGCCTGGGGAGAGGCAGCTGCGTGGGGAGCGGGTGTGGGGGGCAGAGGCGGTGGTGAGGCTCCCTTCCTGCCTGGTCTATTCCTGGCCCCAGTGGGGTCTCATTCACTCTCCCCTGTCCCTCCAACCCCAGCACGTCCTGACGTTCATTGGCCAAAACAGTGCCAGTCTTCCTAGCAGGGTCTGCCCTCTGGTTGCAGGCTGAAGTTCCCAGTGGTGTCTCACCACCACAGGTGCCTAACAGCCCACCAGTAACTGATGAGGACTGTTTAAATCAAAGCATGGCCCCAGCAGCTGGGGAGGCTGAGGCAGGAGGATCCTGAGATCAAAGCCAGCCTCAGCAAAATAGAGGGGCTAAGCAATTCAATGAGACTCTGTCTCTAAATAAAAAATGTGCCTCCATGGTCGGTACCCTCCTCCTGCTAAACAAACAAACAAACAAAACCACAAAGCATCAGGAGGTACCATTTGGGGTGTTTACTGGATGTGATTTCTGCTCAGTGCTCTCAGTGTCAAAGTGAAGAAATTTAATGAAGTTGGGCTTTGTGGTGCACGCCTGTAATCCCAGCACTTTGGGAGGCTGAGGCAAGATGATGGTGAATTCAAAGCCAGCCTCAGCAATGGTGAGGCACTAACCAACTCAGTGAGACCCTGTCTTTAAATTAAACACAAAATAGGGCTGAAGATGTGGCTCAGTCATCAAGTACCCCTGACTTCAAAGTGTCTTACAATAAAAAAGGAAAAAAAAAACAAGTATTGTGTCCATCTGCAACTAAAAAAAACATTAAAAAAGATTTCAGGCGATAGGAGATAGACTCTTAACAGCTGAACAGGAAGGTCTGCGGAGGTAGCTCAGTGGAGAGCTACCTAGAGTTGACTAGACTTGTATGGTTGTGCTGGGTCCAGGTTTCAATTTATTCCATTCCCAGCATTGCTGAAAAACAATTTTTTTTTAAAGTCTCCTAAGATTATAATGTGGCTTGTGAGACTCAAATAGCCCAGTCAGCAGTTTCTTTTACTAGAGGAGCTGAAGATAAAAATTAAGTAAATAAGGGCAAGCCTAAACTCCCAGTAAAATAAACGAAGAGGAAGGAAGGGAGGGGGAGAGGGAGAGAGAGAGAGAAGGGGGCAGAGAGAATTTACAAACTACAAAATCAGTCCACGTCTTAGAATGCCTCCTCAAATTTAAGAATATAATGTCCCCTAGTGCCTGTCATCTCAGCAACTCAGAAGCAGTGTTGCTAGGGGAAATGGAACCCAGGGGCACTCAACCACTGAGCTATAATCCAGGCCCTCTTTCTTTTGTATTTTGAGACAGGGCTTTCATTCATGTGCTGAAGTTGGCCTCAAGTGTCTGTTTCTCCATGCACCACCAGGACAGTAAACACAAAATTATATCGTTGATGTCCTTTATTTTACGTATTTACAAAGCATCAGAGTGAGTGTAGGTGCTGTGTGAGTGTGTGTCCTGAAAATCATGCCTTTCACATAATCTTTCCAATCTGTAAAACAGAAAATTCTATACCTATGCAATCCAAAAAAGGAAAGCTGGAAATCAGCTCAGGATTTCCCATATGAAGATAGCCTAGCGCCCCTTAGCGTTATGTTCATGCCACTTCAAGGCTACGCTTTCCAAATAACTATGAAATCCCAGTTTGCCCTGAAGGAAGCCCCTTTGGGGTGTACATCTGGGTGCATATCTGTATGCTGCTGATCTGGTGGCAAAGTGGTATCCGACTAAAATATGTCCCCCTAAGCCTAATACGTGTGTCCCACCTTTAAAACCTCTAAGTCGCCTGTGACTCAGCCTCAGGACAGGCACCTATCACAAAGGAAAACAAGAACAAAACAATAAACACACACACAACCACACACACACACAGATCCGTAAACAAGTTGACACATAGAAGCTGAAATATTGAGCCAGTGAATTGTAAGTTCCAGGGAGGTGTGGTGGGAATGGAGGAGAGTGTGAGAGACAGAAGGAAGCCAACACCAGATAGTGTGCATTCTTGTGAGATTGCTTCCTATAATTCTGCACATGTCCCTGCTAAGATGCTGTATGTATAAACACTGTATGGGAACTGTAAACACCACCTCTTCTTTCTCCTGCCCCTCTTCCACCTACCCATTGAGGTTCTCCCTCCCTCCCTCCCTTCACCTCTTCCCTGAAGACATGAATGTGGGTTTTCTGGTTCAGGACACTGCTGTTCCTGTCTACATCCACCTACCCCAACCTACCCCACATTCCAGTCCCGATTAGATGGGTCTGCAGGTCACCAATACAAAGGAAAAAAAAACTCTTGCTCTCCTGCTGGTTCACATGAGACCCCATCCAACCGAATCTGGGGAAATTTGATAGGACATGTACCATGTGTCCCAGTCCAGGCTGGGTTTGCCAGGGCAGGTTAGGTGTCCAGGAGTAGTGGACTGGGAAGACCTTTGAGGGAGGGACTTTGGTCTGCTGTGGAGGAGAAGGCAGGACCCTAAATACCTGCTGAATTGCTCTGGGGTGCCCAGAGGATTGACCCAATTTTATCTGCAGACCTACTTAATGCCTAGAGAAACCAGTCTGTGTTTCAAAATTGTTTTTATTGTGGTTATTATTTATTGCAACTTTGGGTTTTCATGTCCTAAAAGAAAAGGGTGGAAGGAAAATGGTTTTGATCCCAAGGGAACAGTGTCTGGGACTCACTCCTATTCTATATTTATCTTGAAGATCTTTTAGAGATCCTCCACTGTGGGATGTATGGGTGTGCTCTGCAGCAGGTTTGACAGCAGGGAAGAAGAAAATCTTTCCAATTCTCCAACCTGCTTACATATCATATGGTGCCACCATTGTTTGAAGAAGGAAGGAGAGCCAAATGTCATGGAACAGAACAATAGGAGCAGTCACAGATCAGACTGGTGGAACAAGACAGGCTGAGGCAGGAGGAACACCTTGGCAACTTAGAGAGACCTCACTTTTAAACAAGCAAGCAAAAAGAGAGGTTCCTGTGGCAAATAAAGAAAGGAAAGGAAAGCAAGCAATATTGCCCAACCCCTTAAGAAAGAAAAAGAGAGACAAAAGGAAAAGGGAAGAGAGTGGAGAAGAGAGAAGCCACAGGGGATTGTAGCTAGTTCAAGATGTGTATGGGTTTCATCAGAAAAATACAAATTGAGCTACCTGGGTGGGTGTGGTGGCACACATCTCAATTCCACAAGTGTAATCCCAAGTTGGCAAGTTCAATGCCAGCATCAGCAATTTAGGGACACCTTGTCTCAAAATAAATAAAAAAATGTAGAGGGCTGGGGATGTGACCCAGTTATCAGGCACCCCTGGGATCAATTCCTAGAACAAAAGAAAAGAAAGGGAGGGAGGAAGGAGAGGGACAAGGACATAAACACAAAGCCAGTCCCAAACTTCAGAATCCACCACCATGAGTATGGGGAAGGGGTATAAAGAGTACAAAAAACAAGCCAAAAACAAAAACAAATATGACCCACCTAAGAAAAAGTGGAGGGAGGAGCTGGGTGTGGTGTCCTGTGCCTGTAATCCCAGTACTTTGGGAGGCTGAAATAGAAGAATTGTGAGTTCAAAGCCAGCCTCAGCAACAGCAAGTTGCTAAGCAAACTCAGTGAGACCGTGTCTCTACATAAGAAACAGAATAGGGCTGGGAATGTGGCTCAGTGGTCAAGTACTCATGAGTTCAATTGCATTACACCCCCGTCCCCGCCTTGCCCCAAAAAATGAAACAAAAAACTGGAGGGAGGGAAGGGAAAAGGGAGAGGGGAGAAAGAAAAAAAAAAAAAAAAAAGAGCAGACACAGAGAGGAGCAGAGGACAGAGAAAGACAAAGATTGGTCCAGGCAAGGTGAGGCCAGAAGGGTAGGGGAGGATTCTCAGCAAGGCCAAATCAGGAAGGAAGGAGATACAGAAGCAGTTAAAAAGGAACAACCAACACACAAAACAAATACAGAAGCCTGGCCCTGTCTGGCTTTGAGGTTCCACCCCAGGTGCATCCCACTAGAAAAAGAAAAGCACAGACAGAAAAGTAATGATTCCATGTATCCAATTAAAAATGAGTAAAAGGGGGCTGGGGACATACCTCAGGTAGAAGAGTGTTTGCCTTGCATTCCTAGAGCCCTGAGTTCAATCCCCAGCATCATAAAAAATTTTTAAAAAATAGGAAAGACAATGAAACAGATCTGAAATAATTTTCTGGTGTAAGAATAAAACTGGAGCAGGGTGCGGTGGCACACGTTTGTACAGTCATTCTAAATCGTGTATAACTAAAAAGAACCAAAACAATGAATATAAAAGAGAGAGGAGAGGAGGAAAGGGGGAAAAAAGGAAGAAGATGAGAGATAGATGGGAGAAGAGAAAGAAGAGAGAACCATGTAGACCACATAGTCGCACATTCAGGGAAAGGAAGGAAAGGACAACAGATGGACAAAAGAGAGGGAGAAGAGGGGGAAGAAGAGGTTGTTTTGAATCATGTAGTCACACCACGATTGGCTCAGGCCTGAACAACTAATCGACCTCCCCAGGGACTGGGAAGAGAAGGAAATAGGGGCGGTGGGAGGAGAGAGGGGATCCTCAACACAGTGTCATAACATCGGCCCTAGGCGGTCCACTTCCCTCCCAGGATGGACCTCCTGTGTCCGAGGTGTGTGGAGAGAAGAGCTGTACCCTCTCTGGCCAGAGTCCCTCTTTCCTCCCCAATGCGTAGGAGGCGGGGAAGGAGGGCCTAGGCACCGAGGGCCCAGCAGGCAATACCGCTGCTGCTCCTTGGGATAGGGGGCTGAGGTGTGCCCTCCCCACCCCTCCACCACCGCTTTCCTCCCCTCCCCAGACCTGGTCCAAGCCAGGCGGGGTGGAGAGATTGAAAGGGGCCACGGAAGGAAGAAAAGGAGACAGACACCCGCCCCCTCCACCACCAAAAGGTTTGAGGGGTGGGGACAGTCCGAAGCACTGGCCATCGCCACAGCCAGCGAACAGGTCACCCGGGAGGCGAAAGAGAGAGACAGACAGACACACCTTTGTGTGAAAGGATGACTTTCAACAGATCCCAGGGAGGGAGCTGCTATGCTACCTACTAAACCCCGACCCAGAAGCAGGTGGTCTAGGAATGGTTTAGAGCCAGGTTCCCCACAAACTTGCAAAGAGTGATGGGTGAGAAGTTGGCCCCCTTTCCAGCCGCACCTTGTTTCGAAGGAGGAAGGGCTCTCTGCACCGAACCCATGTCCCCTACGATGGGCACCGAAGTACGCTGGTCACCTGTGGGCAAGAGACAACAACTCTGGGCCACGTGCGCAGAGCAAGGCAGCTCAGTGGAGGTGGGCGCGCATTGGGGGGGTGAGGGGGTGGGGGGGTTGCCCTTGACAGAGAAATTGCGGGTAGTTCGCTAGGCGGGACGGCATTTTCACGGCATCCTTCTCTTTCCCTTCCATTCGTTCAACACAAGAGCACTTGAGGCCCATTCTTTTTTTTTTTTTAAACCGGGTATTGAACTCAGGTGTCCTCGACCACTGAGCCGTTTCTCCAGACCTATTTTGTTTTATTTGGAGACAGGGTCTCGCTGAGTTTCTTAGCGCCTCGCCATTGCTGAGGCTGGCTTTGAACTCGCGATTCTCGTGTCTTAGCCTCTCAAAGTGCTGGGATTACAGGCGTGTGCCACCGCACCCAGCTCTTGAGGCCTGCTCTTTCTCTCTGGCTCATAGGGAAAGCATGGAGGCGGCGTTAAGGCGAGGTTTTTCAGGCCAAGGCAGGCCCTGGAGAAAGCCCTCAGAGGAGTGGCCCCTGTGGGAGGCTAGGCGCAACTCTGGGGGTGATTGATCATCATGTGATGCTGAGAGGGGCGTAACCCCGGGAGAAACCCTGGGCTTCAGTGGGTTTGGAGTGTGGATGATCAATGTGCCATGCAAGTCACATTAATTCTGGCAGCTAGCTGCATTCTTCGTGGATGCAGGAGCTGAGTGATCTACCGCTGACAGTCCTACTTTTTCTTTCCTTGTTTTGGTGGTCCGAGCACATAGGCGAAGGTCCCCACGACCCCCCTTCCTCCTGGCAAGGCACAGGTCCTTCCCCCGTGCCCCCCATGAAGGAGGAGGGAGCTTTCTTCCCAGCTGGTCAGCAGACATGGCAACCAAAACAAGTGGTCTGAAGATTTCATGAAGGGTCACGCCCAGGGCTGTGGCCCCGCAATGGCTCCACTGGTGTCCAGGCGGTGCCACCTTCCTGCGGCGAGAAGCTGCACATGGAACCAGACCCGAAGAGTGGTCGGGAATCTGGGGGAGTTAAAGTTGGGCCGGACCCCTCCTTCTCCCCTTGCGGCGCTACTGGCCACAAGCCCGCCTGCCACAGGGAAACCTAAGCACAAGGGGCAGAGCGGGCAGATCGCTACACCACCAGCCTGATGCCAGTAGAGGTCCCAGGAGGACCACCTGATATCCCTAATTACGCCACGGGCATGGGGGATTGTACCAGGGACACCACTGGAACACACGCCCCCATCTCCCACTGACTTCCTCAGGGATCCCCGGGACTAGAGGTTTGCGCCCAGCCCCTTAAGGAGTGGGGAGGGTGCCATAGTGGGGAAACAGTCATATCAGGGTGGGGATGGATTGCCCCTCACCAGCAGACAAGCTGGAGACTGGAATGGGCAGTGACCCACTCATGGTGGGCAAGGAGAAAGAGGACCGTTCCCCACCTTGTCTTGTGATGGAGTGCCACTGCGTGTGTGGGCACACACACGTGGTACGAGGCCTGCCACACAAGCCTGGCCAAACAAGTGGGCCCTTCCCCCTACTGGGTAGGTGGAGTAGGTGAAGGAGCATGCATATGGCCCCCAATCGCTGGGGCCATAAGACCCCATCCGACCCTGTTGCCTATGCACACCTTCTCAAAATTAACAAGGACTGGGGATGTAGCTCAGTGGTACCATGTCCCAAGTCCAATCTTTTATTTTGGTTTCAGGTATTGAACACAGGGGCACTGAACCACTGAGCCACATCCCCAGCCTATTTAATATTTTATTTAGAGACCAAGTCTTGCTAAGTTTCTTAGGGCCTTGCTAAGTGGCTGAACTCAGGATCCTCCTGCTTCTGCCTCCTGAGATGCTGGGAATACAGGCATGTGCCACCCTGCCCCGTCCAAATTCCATCTTCAATACAAACAAAAAAAAATAAGAAAACCAAGTGCTCATTAAAACCAGAATGTTTTACCATATAGTCTCCAGGGATGAGCTAGATAAAGGAACTGAGGCTCCATTGCATCAGGTTGAAGGCAAGCTGGAACCTTCACTTGTTACTTAAGTGCTTTGTTTTCTTCCACTGGCCTGTGTATTCTATACAATTGTAGCAATTCAGGATGAAAGGTACAGGCAGGATTTTGCACCAGCAGAAGGAATCTAACAGTTTCCAGGCTCCAAGCTGACTGCCTGGTCCTCAAAGCCCTGAAGTTTGCATAGGGCAAGAAAACACCTTTTGAGCTCTTCCTGAAGTGCCTGAGGGGATCTGTTTCTTGACCCAGAAAATGCAACCAGATCATGCAAGTTAAGAATTTCAAATCTTCGGGTTCACTTTAAAAACACCAGTGAAGGGGCTGGAGCTATATCTCAGTTGGTAGAGTGCTTGCCTCACATGCACAAGGCCCTGGGTTCATTCAATCCCCAGTAACCCCCCACACACACCCAAAACAAACAAAGACACAAAAGCCACCAGTGAAACTGCACATGCCATCAAGGGTATGTATATCCAAAGAGCCATGAAGTATCTGAAAGATGTCACTTTAAAGAATCAATGTGTGCCATTCAGGCATTACAATGGGGTTGGGAGGTGTGCCCAGGCCAAACAGTGGGGCTGGACTCAGGAACAGTGGCCCAAAAAGAGTGCTGTGCTGAATGTTTGCTGCACATGCTTAAAAATGCCAAGAGTAATGCAGAACTTAAGGGTTTAGATGTAGAGTCTGTGGTCATTGAACATATGCAGGTAAATAAAGCACCCAAGACGCACCACTGAACTTACAGAGCTCATGGTCAGAGTAACCCATACATGAGTTTCCCCTTCCGTATTGAGATGATCCTCACTGAAAAGGAATAAATTTTTCCTAAAGCAGAAGAGGAGGTTGCAGAGAAGAAAAAAGATATCCCAGAAGAAACTAAAGAAACAAAAACTTACGGCATGGGTATAAATTCAGCATAAAATAAGTGCCACAGACACACAGACTCACAGACATACAATTCATTTATTCATTCAGGATTTTGTAGGATAGCACAGAAGAAGATTATCCATCTTTGAGGAGCTCATATTTTGCTTAGTGAGACAAACTATTATATATAATATTATAAATAATATTATAAATAATATTATATATATTATAATATATTATAATATAATGTTGTGGTCACAATAATATAATGTGGTCAGAGCTTGGGAGCAAATAAATGACAGAGTGCTAGACATGGAGGTAGGAGGGAGCAGATAACAATATTTTTATTGAAGGCTATGCCAACCTTTCCTAAGGTAACATTTAACATAAGTTTATAAGATGAGAGACAAATACAGAGAAAAATTAATCTATATAGAAAAGTATTTCCTTTGGGCAGATGGCATGGATGGCCCCCATTCTTAACTACAACACAACCACACCAATACACAGTAATGGCAGCACCCGCCTACCTTGGACGGAGCAAGCCTCCCTTTTTCTGCTTCTAAAGCTAGGTTTGGCTTGTGGAATATGGCCATATATTCTGATGTGTGGGAAAAAGCCAGCCTGAGTGTTCCCACAAGATATGATGTGCTGCCACAGCAGAATGTGACCTTGTGTGCCTGACTCCTTGTTCCTGATCCTAGCTCTGAGTTCTCGAAACTGTTACTGCCCTTAAAATAACTACAAGAACATCCTGGATTGTGTGGGGCTTTTTGCTCTGTGTCAGCAGAGTGTATATAAGAGCAGCAGGAGCTGAATAAATTATTATTATTGGAATATCCAGTCTGGGGTCCTGTCTTGTCTTTTGTGTGTTTGTGTATGTCTATCTCAGCTGCAGGCCCCTCGCCAATCCTGGATTTACTTTGTGCTGGTGCAGGTGCCGGCATCTGGAGGTTCCACTGAGATCGGAAGAAGGGGAAAAAACGCTGTTGGCTGCCCCGGGAAAGCCAGCTGGTAAGTTTAAGTGGGGCGAATTTCACATTAAATTGTGGTAAAGCATTCACATTAAATTGTGGTAAAGCGTTCCAATGGGTGTGCAACAAAGTAAGGAACTGTTAGAAAAACAGGTGTCCGAATTGCTGAAAAGGCAAGGTACTGGGTTGAAAAACGGTACTATATCTGATTTTTAAAAGATAATAGAACAGACTAGTCCTTGGTTTCTACATTCTGGTGGACTTAATGTTCCAGATTGGGAACAAGTCAGAGCTGACTTGCAAAATAACTTGTGCAGGGACGGACCAGATGCTGTCCCCATTGCAACTTTCTCTGTATGGAGATTAATTAAGGATTCTTTGTTAAGTAAAAAGGTGTTGATCCAAGAACAAATGAGTGAACTAGCCAAGACATTTGAGATGGCACAGGGAACTGTGTCTGCTCAATCTCTCAAGGGGTCAGAAAAGGATTTAGACTCAGGAGATGAGGAGGAAAAAGACGAAGAGACGCTGGAATGAGAGATTGAGGATTTGTCTGAAAAACTTAAAAAAGATGACCTCAAAGAGAAGTTACAGGAGGAGTTGTTTACAGAGTCAGTAGGGTGACCACCTCCCTATAATCTATTTAAGGGTAGGCAGAATACACCTTCTCAGATAATGCCTAAAGCACTATCTTCTGGTAACTGGCCAGAGAAGAAAGGAGGTGTGTGTTTCCCAGTGATTGAGACTCAAAATCAACAAGGGCAAGCAGTCAGACAGCATCAAATCTTAGATTTTAAGGACTTTAGATCCCAGGAAGCTGGAATGTCAGCTCCTAAAGAACAAGCTAACTTAGGGACAAATGAAACTAAATTGATACAGCAACCACAAATGCAAGATGTGTTCCCTAGATGACCTTGTATTTATAACAATAAACTTTATGCATAAAGGTTCCCAAATGCTGGCTCTGGGAACTCTTTGATACTATTAAAGAGCATTGCTACAGGTTTCATTATTAAACTAAAGTACAACTTAAGTTAATTCGGATTTGGCTAGCCTTATCCCTTAGAAGTCATGGGAGATAATATTTTTTAAATTCTTATACCCAAACCTGGCCTAAATGCCAACTGGGGAAAAAAGGGTTAAAAAGCCTCAGACTGTCCCTGGGGAGTGGGAATATATATTCCACTGCTAAGGGAAAGCCTGATAAGGGATTTGAAACCAAGAAACAAAAGGGAGTTATGTTCAAATTAACTTGAAGTTTCTCTTTCCCTTTCTCTCCTCTCTCCTCCTTTTTTCTCATGTTGCTTTATTAAAGTAATTAACAGCTATGTCATTTCTTCCAGGACTCTAGGGTTTTGAATTCTATATATATATATTTTTTTAAGTTCCTGATTTTAACTCTGCACACTAAAATTAAGATTTCTGATCAGATATATTTTATCCAACTATAAAAGTTTTTTTTTTTGTTACACTCTACTTTGCTCAGACAAGGTATACTTTTAATTAAAGAGGCCTCTGTTTTTCATGTGATGTCTATACGTGTTTTGTCCTGTGTATTGTTTACATGTGTTTGTGTATCAAATCTAATATATGGAGCACTCATAAACTAAAATTAAAAAATGGATCCAAATACCTTTGATTCACGTGATTCAAAAGTGTGATTTAAATTGGGTAAACAAATGAAATTAATAAAGTCTTTAAAATCATTACCTCACATTTTTCTTTCCAGATGGTTGGACAATGAAGAATTTTATTCTCTATAAAATATTTAAAGTGTAATTAATCATCCTTCTTTCCAGGATTTCCTTCAGCAAAAAATGATGACTTAACAATGTTAACTAAAGGTGTTTTTTATGGATAGCCTCAGTTAAAAATAAATAGATCAAACCTAACATAAATGGGACAAACATTATAAATATGGGTTTTATAAAGTTGTTGCTCAATGAAAGATTTAAAATTGCTTTGTCATCACTAAAACAAAATTACTTAATTTAAAGCCTAACAGGTATAATTCTATGTAAACATTGTGTTTTCATAAATGGTAAATAAATATAATTCTCTAACACAGCCTAATTCTATCTTAAGGTTGAAAGTCAATTCAACAAGAGATCATAAAGGTTTATTTTTCTATTTTACTTGCTTGGACCATGTTTTTATTTGGTAACTGTCCTCCTTAAACCATTAACTATTGTAGATCAAATAACTAGATTTCCTGGGGATCGAACGGGTCTTGGAAATTTTTGGTAAGGCCTACTGTTAATACAGCCTCTAAAATAGAATCCATACCAATCACATGGAAAACTGATAATCCTGTATGGGTGGAACAGTGGCCCTTATTTAAAGAAAAATTAGAGGCTGCAAATAAATTGGAGGAAGAACAATTAAAAGCAGGACATTTTGTCCCCTCTATTTCTCCCTAGAATACTCCAATCTTTGTAATTAAAAAGAAATCAGGAAAATGGAGATTGTTACAGGACTTAAGAGCTGTTAACAAGGTTATGCAAATTATGGGGCTGGTGCAATTAGGTTTGCCAGTTCCATCCGCCATTCCTAAAGATTGGCATTTGGTAGTGATTGACCCTAAAGATTGTTTTTTCCACATACCCTTGCATAAAAAAGACTGAAAAATTTGCATTCAGTGTTTCTTCTATTAATCTGCAACAACCCTCTCAAAGATATCAATGGACTGTATTGCCTCAAGGCATGGCCAACAGCCCTACCCTTTGCCAGATGTAGGGGTCAGCAGCATTACAACCCCTGAGAAAAAAGTATGAGCAGTTACATATAATTCATTACATGGATGCTATCTTAATGGCTGCATCTGTAGAAAGCCAATTATTAGCAGCTTTTGGTGATTTGTTTGTATACCTGAAGAATGCCAATTTACTCATTGCTCCTGATAAAGTGCAAAAAGTACCGCCATATCAATATCTAGGTCATACATTGTCATCTCGTGGAATTAAGCCACAAAAAAATACAACTTAGAATGGATAAATTGCAAAATCTAAATGATTTTCAAAAACTTTTGGGGGACATTAATTGGTTGCGTCCGTCCCTGCACATTACTACAGGTCACCTACAGCCTTTGTTTGATATCCTCAGAGGTGATTCTGATCCTAACTCTCCAAGGCATTTAACAAAAGAGGCCCGAGAGAGCATCATGAAGGTAGAAAGCCTTAGAGGAAGCACACCTCTCTTATATTGATTATTCTATACCACTTAAATTGATTGTATTCCCATTTCAATATTCTCCTATGGGAGTGTTTTGGCAGACAAGGCCAATCTTGTGGGTGCATCAAAAAACCTCTCCTGTTTCCAGTGTTGTGCCCTATCCTACTGCTGTTTGTCAATTATTGTTTTGGTTTTTTAAAAATATTTATTTATTTTGTAGTTGTAGGTGGACAGAATATCTTTATTTTATTTTTATGTGGTGCTGAGGATTGAACCCAGTGCCTCACGCATGCTAGGTGAGCACGCTACCACTGCTCCATAACCCCAGCCCTCAATTATTGTTTAAAGGATTAAAGATGTCTCTGCAGACCTTTGGTAAAGAGCCAGATGTTATTACACAACCTTATACTACAGCTCAAATACAACAATTAGCTAATAATAACAATGATTGGGCCATTTTTGTGTGCACGTTTAATAACCAACTGGACAATCATTATCCCTCTTGTAAATTACTTCAGTTCTTTAAGGAGCACCCTGTTGTTTTTCTGAAAATTGTCAAGTCTACCCCAATCCCTGGAGCTCAGACTGTTTTTACTGATGGTTCTTCTAACGGAACTGTATCAGTCATTTCTGCAGAAAAAGTACGCACACAAATTTTTCCTCCGGGCTCTGCACAACAGCTGGAACTTAGAGCTCTATTGCTTGCTTTGCAAATGTATTACCTAGTACCTGTAAACATATATACTGATAGCATCTATGTTTCCAAAGTGGTCCCTCGTTTGGAGACTGCTGCCACCATTTCCATGGGTTATTCCATACAAGATCTTCTAGTGCTAGCTCAGAACCTGCTTTGGCGCCATAAAGAACCCTTGTTCATTTCCCATATTTGAGCCATTCTAATCTCCCTGGACCTCTTTCCAACGGAAATGAGACTGCGGATGCTTATACTCATATCCTTGTTCTCTCTTCCCTAGACAAGGCCATTAAATTTCATGATAAATATCATTGTAATGCTCAGTCCCTTAGACATCATACTGGTATTACAAAAGAGCAAGCTGTTAGAATAATAACTACCTGTCCACAATGTGCTCCATTTATCCATATTCCTCATCATGGAGTGAATCCATGAGGTTTACCTCCCAATGATCTCTGGCAGATGGATGTTACACATATGGCAAACTTTGGAAAATTGCAATATATGCATGTATCAGTGGACACCTTTTCTGGTCTTATCTATGCCTCAGCTCATTCAGGTGAAAAGGTCAAAGATGTGAAGGCTCACTGTTTACAAGCCTTTGCTTTTATGGGAGTGCCTAAATTTCTTAAGACTGACAATGGTCCGGCTTATATCGCAACAGGCTTTCAAAAATTTTGTGAGGAATATGAGATTACGCATAAATATGCATTCCATATAATCCCCAAGGTCAAGCAATTATTGAACGTACTCATCTTACTATTAAATCCTATCTTTCCAAAACAATGAAGGGGGAATTTCCTTCTCTGCATGGTAGATTTGCTTATGTTCTCTATATTTTAAATTTTTTGACTTTGATTGCAATGGACGCTCAGCAGCACTGTGGCATTGGAATCCTTGCTGCCCTGATCTGGGCCTTGCCCATTGGAAAGATTTACAAACTGGAGAATGGTGTGGTCTGGATCCCATTTTGACACGCACTAGAGGCTCCGTTTGCATATTTCCCAAGAATGCTGAGTCCCCGGTATGGGTGCCAGAAAGGTGTGTTAAACCTGTTCATGTTAACAATGACTCCACCCAGGGGACTACTCCTGAGAATACTTCTTCTGTTTTGTAGAATGCAGTGCTGGCAGTGGGCTGTTGTCATCGGGCTGGTGAGTATTCTGCTCATCTGGAGTGCAGCTGTCATTGGCCTTGCCCTTAGTGAGCTTCTGGAATCTTTAAAGCATCTTCATAACAGTTCATCATGAAATTACTAGTGTGTTTGGAGTTGCTTGTATTGGTCTGTGTAAGGTCCCTTACATCTACCACCTTGCACGATCATTTACATTACAACATTTGGGTCCATTTGGCTGATATCATCAATACTACTGAAATCTGTATTCAACAAAATGTGGACATGAGTACTATACTCGGATCTTGTCAGTGTGTCATCCTGTAGCAGACATTGCAAATATGAATATGTTCTCTAGATATGGCATCCAGAAACCTATATCATATAAAGATTCCTATAATTGGGGAACTCCCCAATATAAGCTTCCAGTTAATGCTTTAAAAATGATTACTCCCACTGTAGCTTTTGATATTAATGATACCTGTGTTGAAATTCAACACTGTACCACTGTGTTAATTTGAAGGCTCCTTCTTTTAACTGTACATCGAAAGAACCCATATTATATGGGATGGGGCACATCCCTTTTCCCACTGGATGGTTCTTTTCCTGTGGGTGCTATATGTTTAATTATATCCCTGCCAATATGTCTCATGGTACCTTATGTTGTCTAAGCTGATTAACAATATTTTTACCTAAGTCCACAGATCTACTGCAGGAATATCTTCCACACCAACGAGAGACACGATCCGTGACCTTACCTGAGGATTGTGATGACTCTGTTCACCTAGTCTCCACTGCCAAATTTAATGCTTTAACCTTTTTGCTTGTAGGAATCCCTGCATTAGCTGTGGGGGCTTATAAAGGGACCATGAAGCTAGCACGTGCTTTAGCCAAAAATATTAATTATACATCTAATGCTATTACACTATTGAATGATGAGCAAAAACAACATAGACAAGCTATTTTAGATAATCGAGCTGCCATTGATTATTTGCTGTTATTACATCATAAGACTTGTACTGAAGTGCAGAATATATGTTGTTTTAATCTGACTGACAACAGTAATTCTATTACTAAAGACTTGAAAATGTTAAAGGAGGTTGTTAATCGTATTCAACAAGACACTTCTGGAAATGATTTCTTATCATGGTTGACATCTTGGTTACCTAACCTGACCTGGGTGAAATATTTGTTCTTTGTGGGGTGTCTTATTCTCTTGATCCTCCTAATCTGTTGTTGTATGCTTAAATGCTGCTTACACATGGCTCTGTGTTTGGGCACATGCACACATCTTGTATGACGCTCCATATAGACATTTTTATATTACCCCCCAAAGATTACTAACTTGTCTATTGTTTTGCAAGAGTTTGGATTGCTGTTACATTGGTGGGCTGGATCTATAACCTTGGTCATACTCCTGCTTGGCGCACTAGTATTGTTGGGAAGTTGGTCTTGCTGAGTTGTGGTGTCAATCTGTATTTAACACGGACATCATTATCAGGCCATGATAAATTCTTTCCAGAACCGACCTCTCTGCCCAACTTTGATTAGGGCTTGGCACATTCCTAGGAAAGTCAATGATGGGTAAGATGGGAACTTGGTCACAAGCAACCTAAGACAGGAAGTATACTATACCATCAGAAGGTATACTCTCCAATGATGGGTAAGCTGTGTTCCAGGGTACCCACAACCTAAGACAGGCTCTAGAAAAATAGAGGGGGAATTGTGGGAAACAGCAGGCCTGAGTGTTCCCACAAGATATGATGTGCTGCCATAGCAGAATGTGACCTTGCGTGCCTGACTCCTTGTTCCTCATCCTAGCTCTGAGTTCTCAAAACTGTTACTGCCCTTAAGATAACTACAAGAACATCCTGGACTGTGTGGGGCTTTCTGCCCTGTGTCAGGAGAGTATATAAGAGCAGCAGGAGCTGAATAAATTATTATTATTGGACTATCCAGTCTGGAGTCCTGTCTTGTCTTTTGTGTGTTTGTGTATTTATTTCTCAGCCACAGCTCCCTCGCCGATCCTGGATTTACTTTGTGCTGGTGCAGGCGCCGGCACTGATGCAAATTACTTAAAGACATTTTCTGTACAAAAGAATTAAACATGTATGTTTATGGTCAAGGAGAAGAGAAGACTTAATTGTGCTTATGTGGTACATCTTGTCCTGTTAGGTGCCTGGGATGTGCAATAAGAACATGCCCCAGGATGGTAAAGAAGACCACTGGGCTACACTGAGGATGACCCCAGCCTGAACAGGTGGCTCTGGGTACCCCAACAGCATGGCTGCAAGTGGCATTCTGAAGCATGTATGAAGAAGGATTACTGCATCACAGGATGATTTGCAGTCTTGCAGTGAGACACACCAGTTGTGCTAGAGAACAAAGGCAAGGTTGGTGTGAATAAGTTAGCACCAGTGAGAAAAGGCACAGTAGAAGCAATTGAAACCTGGAGAGAGAGAGTGGCTTCTGACATCTTTTCTCTAGCAACATGTTTTTGGTGTATGTTGCATGAACATGGCAAATCCTGGCAATTTACACTGGAGGAAAAGAGATTTAGGACAAAGGCTTTCATGGATCAAGGGTAGCCAGGCCAGGTGAGGGCCAGCTGGCTCTGTTGATTGTTCCTTCTACTACTATAGCTTCACCCAGAAAGCCTAGTGGGAAAATGCATTAAAATCACCATCTCTCTGGCCCCTGGGATGGATTTAAAGCTTGTAGTACATGGGGGTAGAAACAGGCCCTTCTGCCAGAGGCTACTGGGTGTGGGTAAGAATTTACCTTCCTCTCTGACCTTCACCTTTGCCCTTGGCCCTCTCATGTGAGGTCCCTGTAAATACCAGTGGACACTACCTACCAGACTTCAGGGCAGAAAAAGCCCTTGCAGAAGTGGGCACTGGCCACATGGCTCCATCCTTCCACCTATCTCCCACTCACATGCCACACTCTTCATTAGCCCAAGGCCTCTGATATGTTTCCATCAATGCTGGCATTTTGGATTCTCAATAAACATAGTGGTCTCACCTGTCATGAAAAGAAGCAGTGCTGTCACACTTCCAGATGCAGAGCATCCCCACACTGTGTGCTGCCAACTCAAATCACCTCCAAAAGCCTGGTCCCATCAGCACCTATAACCTCTCACTGATAAAAATGCAGCAAGGAAAGAAAATGAGCTTGTACACCTTCCAAGTGGTGGGGCTCAGGGTAGATCTTAGAGACTCTTACTCTTAGCCTAAGCACTATGGCCAATGCCATCCAAAATACAAGGTCTTCCAAAATAAAAGTGACTACAGGTGACAAGGTGGAACATAGTTCTCATCCCCTGCTCTTGCATGATAGTCTGAGACCATAACTGAGAGACCCATGAGAAAAATAACTTAGGACCCCATGACAGCACTGGAGAAGCAAAAACAACTTAGAAGATTGTAGGCTGTATGAGCTGCCTGTTCACTGGTGATGATGGCAGGTTGGCTGGATGGGCAGAAAAGTAGCAAAAAGAGAAATGTTTCAGGAAGAAAGTCAGAGTGGATTGTCACTAGATGTTTACCTAGAACATCAACGTTTCTGCCCTAGATAGTGTCTATGACAGTGCCCCCACCCCCAGCAGGAGCTCCACCCTCTTCACTCCCCTCAAAATCACCAAAGCTCAATGCACAAGGAGGTACACAGCTGATGTCTGCTCAGTGCATGAGTTAGTTGAAAGCACCTCATCTTCACCATGGAAGACTTTTGTAGTGTCCTCAATCTGAATTTGCTAAATGCTTAACTGAAACCCACATTTTACTTAAGTCTCATGTTTTGATATTTCGGTGAGTGAAAGTTTGGTCTCTCTATCTCTTGACCTCAGACACACACACACACACACACACACACACACACCCCTTACTGTTGAATGCCCAATGTATCTTCAGGTTTCCATAAAGTAACTTCTCCAAAATCTCATTTTACTATGAATTCTATGATTTTTTTCCCTTTTACCAAGATATCAGAGTCAGAAACTTCAGTTTTAACAGTTAGTAATTATACCTGACAGTCCCCTAGGGCCAATATAGACCAGAGGAAAGAAAGCACAAACGCTTTGAAGACACTCCCAGCTCTATTGTTGACCATCAAGCTCCAGTTGTCCATCAAACTACAGGCAAGACAGCTAAAGTCATCGGCTTCTCAGAAACCAAGTCTGCATGAACAGAGCACAATCCAGATTCCCCACAATTATCCTAAAAGACATGTGGTCGGGGCAGGGGTAGGGTGTGGAAAAGTTTTCCAGTGGAACTGTCAGCTCAGTGTCTATCACCAGAGAACAGAATTTTTTCCAGGAAGATTCCTGTCACAAGATATATATATATATACACACACACACACCACACAATGTTTGTGTATGTTTGTATTTGTATTATTTATTTAAAAATAAATTAAAAAAAAAATACCTGTCATCCTAGCACCTAATTCCAGCAGCTCAGCCTGAAGGCTGAGGCAGGAAGATTGCAAGTTTAAAGCCATCTTCAGCAAATTAGTAAGCCCTGTGCAACTTAGCAAGACCCTGTCTCAAAAAATAAAATGTGCTATTGATGTGGCTCAATGGTTAAGCACACCAGGCTCAATCCATGGTACCAAAATAAATAAATAAATAAGAAGGGAAAAGAGAAAGAAAGACATTGCCCAACTAACTACAATGTGTGATATTAATATCTGTACTTTGATTCAAGCAAACTGTTAAACATAAAGGTACAATAGTGGGTAAAATGCAAATAATGAGCTAGCTGGGTGTGGTGGTACACACCTGTAATCCCAGGGACTTGGGAGGCTGAGGCAGGAGGATCATAAGTTGAAAGCCAGCCTCAGCAATGGTGAGGTGCAAAACAACTCAGTGAGATCCTGTCTCTAAATAAAAATATAAAATACAAAATAGGGGTAGGGATGTGGATCAGTGGTCGAGTGCCCCTGAACTCAGTCCCCAGGTACCAAAACAAACAAGCAAACAAACAAAAAATGCAAATAATGAAGCAGTTTTATCCTTTAGCTCTACCTGTTAAAACTGTGAAACATGCAGTCCAGAGGGATCCAGAAGTGATAACTACTGAAGCGGGAGGCCAGGTACATGGAAATGTATTTCACTATGCTTTCACAGATGATTGAAAGTTTGAGTGATAAAAATAAAACAATAAACACAGAAGCAGCTCAGAAGGTAGCAGTTTCTATAGAAGGATTGATTGGTCCAGGGCATCCTGGGAGGAGTGACTACTATTCTAGAATACCAAGTAAAGCAGCATTGAGCATGCTCCAAGTAATGGATTTGTAGTCAGAATGCGTACGTCCTACCCTGTTCCTGTTCTTGCTAGCTGAGTGACCTCAGACTGGTGACACATCTCAATGAAGTTCAGTTCTGCATCTAGGCATGGGGACATTCCAACCAGTGCACGTTTGAAAGGTGCTGTGAAACACAAACACTGGTGTTAATAGATGCTGTCAGCTAAATATAGGTGCTGTGGAAGCCTACTGTGACAGAGAAGCTATGATCTGAGCATTGACAAGGAGTGATGTTGGCTTGATTTGAAGAAATATAACTCAGCCACTCCACAGAAACAGCAAACCCAGGAAAACAGCCCCTTATCCAGCGAACACGGGGAAACTCCAAGGACACTGCAGATGATGTGTGTGGGGAGGGCTCAACTGGCTGCCTCTTGAAGGCAAAGGTCAGCCAGACACCACTTGAGGCAATTAATTGGGCTCTGCTCCTCACTGCTGAACGAGATGAGCCACAATGAGATTTATACAGATTAATTTCAGCTGAGAAGAGAAGCAAGCATAACATGCTTAGGAGACTTCCCTGTCAGAGGAAAACATTTATTTCATCCAAGGAAAGACACCATGAGCCCGCAGCTCACCACCTTAAGTGGAGCACTGTGAACAGGCCAACCTGACCAACAGAGCTTTGTAGTCAGGCCCTGGGTTCTCCATCTGGGGTTCTCCACTGGGCAAGGAATGAATGTATCACCTGAATATCTCATCATCTATAAACTGAGAAACACCACCACTGGCAGAGTATTATTTGTATTTCCTAAATCTTTAATAAGTAGAAATTTCTCCTGCTGATGAAAGGTTAAAACTGAAAAGGATGAATTCTGCAAATAGAAACTAGGTTATACAAAATAATTAAAAATTAATATCACTGTAAATATATTTTAGCACCAATTGTTCCTCTATACCATAGCAACATATATCAGAAAAAGATTTCTTTTGGTAGTTCTCAGGATCGAATCAAGGGCCAATGAAAAACTGAGCCCACTTTTATTTTATTTTCGAGAAAGTGTCTGGGTAAATTTTTCAGGCTGGCTTTTACTTCTGGCCCCTTCCTCCTGAGTAGCTGGGATTACAGACACACTGTTTGCACTCAGCAGAAATTGAACTTTTAAAATAGTATAATTTATAATGAACATCAAGAAGTGCAAGTACTTATGAGTAAGTTTCACAACATATCAAAGAAACATTGATATAACAACCTGAGGGGGCTGGGATTGTAGCTCAATGGTAGAGTGCTTCCCTCGCATGCATGAGGCCCTGGGTTCAATCCTCAGCACCATATACAAAACAATAAAATAAAGACTTTGTGTCCATCTACAACTAAAAAAAAAATCTTTAAAAAGAAAAAAAAAAAAACAACCTGAGGGAGATTTAGAACTGTGTGGGCAGTCAGGACAGGATGATGGAGGAAGCCAGAGGCAGGTCCAGACAGTAAGAGCACAAAGAGAGTTTACCAATAAGGCTCAATTCTGAGCTGACAAATGTGCCCATGGACACAAATGGGGACCCAGCAGGAAGAGTAAAATAGATTGTATACATGGGGGTTCTAATGAGCAACAGTAAAGAGCACGTAGAGATAAGATAGAAAAAGGAGGAAGGTCCAAAACCTATGAAAAGAACAAGTCAGTACTTTCTTTCTTTCTTTCTTTTTTTTTTTTGATACTGGGGATTGAATTCAGTGGCACTTGACCACTGAGCCACATCCCCAGCCCTATTTTGTGTTTTATTTAGAGACAGGGTCTTGCTGAGTTGCTTAGTGTCTCGCCGTTGCTGAGGCTGGCCTTGAAGTTGCAATTCTCCTGTCTCAGCCTCCCTAAGTGCTGGGATTATGGGCGTGTGCCACTTGGCTCAAGTCTGTACTTTCTTTTAGGATTTCAGGTTGTAGCTCAGTGGCCCATTCTCTTCAGAGAAATCTGTTACCTTTTCAACGTTCCTCTTGCAATAAACCTGCTGCTTTCTTGCTATCTTTCTGTCCTGTTCAACTCTTTACCGAGTGAAAAGAACTAACTCAGTGGTAATAAAAACCATTCAAAACCTTTTGATAAAATATCTTCAAGAGTTAGGGTTGTGGCTGAGAGGTGCAGCACTTGTGTAGAATGTGTGAAGCACTGGATTCAATCCTAAGGACCATTTAAAAAAATAAAACTATTAAAAAACTATTTAAGGCCTATATCCTAAAAACTATGTACAATACTAAGAGACATTTAAAAAGACCTAAAGAGAAAGAGATGTCATAGTCATAGATAAAAAAAAGGTCAATATTTTTTATAAATATCAATTCTTCCCTGAGTTGTAAATTAATTGTATCTCCAAATGTAACCCAAGCAAGCCTGTAGGTGGACACTGAAAAGTTGAATATAAAGTAAACTAAAAGACCAAAGAATACAGAAGAGTCCAAACTGAAGAAAATCAGTATGTTAGAGAAACAAACTGCGGGCCCCTTCCTCCTGAGTAGCTGGGATTATAGACACACTGTTTGCACTCAGAAACTGCCCAGTCAAGCTTATTGCAATTCTCAGCAAACAGTACAGTATGTAAGGACAAACAGACCAAGTGAAGATGGCAGAGGAAGGACAGAAGAGGAATTATACCTACGGGTTCAAGTAAGCTTGGACAAACCTGTCATGTCAACACAAAAAGGAGAATCTTTTCCACAAATGGTGTGGCAACAACTGTGTAACCATATGCCAAAACAAAAAAAAAAAACCAGTCTCAAACTTTGCCTCGCACACTATGCCCAATTAAGGGAGAATGATCATAGATTTAAATGTAAGTTAAAACCATAAAATTTTTTCAAATAAGAGATAAAAATCATCATGACCATCAGTTTGGCTGACTTTTTATGTAAAATACAAAAAGCATGATGTGCTAAGAAAAACAGATTTGCTGGCGTGGTGGCGCGTGCCTGTAATCCCAGCCCTTTGGGAGGCTGAGACAGGAGAATCATGAGTTCAAAGTCAGCCTCAGCAACAGCAAGGCGCTAAACACCTCACTGAGACCCTGTCTCTACATAAAACACAAATAGGGCCGGGGATGTGGCTCAGTGTTCAAGTACGCGTGAGTTCAATTCCCAGTAAAAAAAAAAAAGGGGGGGGGAGGAGGATGGTTGTACATCAGTGATATAGCTCTTGTTGACCATGGACAGAGCCCTGAGTTCAACTCCTGGTACAAGGATATTTATAATAAATCACAGGACTTACTATACACAAAGACTGGTGACAATGTGGACACTTGCAATTTTCTACACTCTGGTGAGAATATTAAGTGGTTCTCTCTTTGTCAAACAGCTTGGCAGATTCTTGAAATGTACACCAATCTCATGGTCAACATATTCCACTCCTGGGCATTAACCAAGAGAAATACAAATAAGTTCTACAAAAAGACCACAGAGAAATGTTTGTAGTAATTGTGTTCATGAGAGGTAAATTCTGCATGCATGTCAAATGTGAATAAGTGAATGCATAAAAAAATTCTAATATATATGAAGAAATAATCAGTACTAAAATGGAGAGATGGATACACGCAATATGTAAAATTCAAAATTATGCTAGAAGATGAACAAGAACATATAGAATGTATGATTATATAAGGTATTGAAGCATGGGGTCGTAGCTCAGTGGTAGAGGGCTTTCCTAGCATGTGTGAGACACTGGGTTCAATTCTCAGCACTGCATATAAGGAAATTAATAAAATAAAGGTCCATTGACAATGAAAGATATTTTTAAATTAATTTATAATGAGAAAAGGCACAGAAACAGTTTCTTGCAAATAAGAAGGTAATAAAGCAGGAGCAGGAAACTTCTGGGGGGAATGGATACATTTATCATTCTGGCTGTGCTGAAGGTGCTTTAGGGAACAACATAGATGTGTGCAATTTATTGTAAGTCAATGATATCTCAACAAAGTGTAAGGAAAACACCCTGCCAAGTCATGTAGTAATAAGTTAAAAAAACAAAAACAAGGGACCAAGGAAATGAAGGCTTGAGTAGGAAGATAACAAGAACAAAGCAAATATTTCTAAATAGTAACAGATATTTGTATAGAAAGAAGCCACTGTAAGAATTAGATCATGTTAAAAACAGTGATATACAGCAGCATGTCAGGGCAGATCCTGGGATACCAGAGTTGCTTCTAGGGGACCACAGGTACAAAGCTATTTTATTGTAATAGCAAAATTCTATTTGCCTTTTTAATTCTAGTTCTCTCAAGAGTAGAGAGTTGACTTTTCCACAGGTTACATGACACATGTTCAACATCAAATGTAGAAAGAGGGGAATCCATCTTTATTCTAATTAGCTAAACAGTAAGATTTGCAAGACTTTACAACAATGCCACTATTTCTGTTGATCTTTTTGTGACCAAAATATATTAATTTTACTATTAATACTATCTGCATTAATATGCAACATGTTTACAATATTTTTTTAAAATATTTTTTTAGCTGTAGATGGACAAAATGTCTTTATTTTATTGTTTTGTATGTGGTGCTGAGGATCGAACCCAGGGCCTCACGCATGTGAGGCGAGCGCTCTACCGCTGAGCTACAATCCCAGCCCCTGTTTACAATATTTTAAATGAATGTAGTGTTTTGTTTTGTTTTTTAATTCCCAGTTTTAATTCCCAACAGGGCAAATATTGGTAGATAACCTAAACATAAATAAAAGTTCTTTGGGTTTTTCACTCTGGAGAAGGGCTATTAATCTACTATCAAGGACTTCTCAGGCAGGCTCCTTAAGAGGGACAACTGCAGCTGGACGCGGTGGCTCAAGCCTGTAATCCCAACACTTAGGGAGGCTGAGACAGGAGAATCTCCAGTTCAACGCCAGTCTCAGCAATGGCGAGGTGCTAAGCAACTCAGTGAGACCCTGTCTCTACATAAAACACAAAATAGGGCTGGGGATGTGGCTCAGTGGTGGAGTGCTCCTGAGTTCAATCCTCAGTACCAAAAAAATAAATAAATAAATAAAATGGAAAAACACATCAGTTATTTTGTGAGGTCCAAATGCTGCCACAGATGAGTATATAACATGGATACCAAGCTGACTCCTTGAGCTGCTGCCCCTGTTATTGCTGACATATTCCCTGTTCTTAGCAAGGAAAGGAGTTGAGGGTCATTACATTTTCTCCTGTCACTAACACTGGCTTCCTGTGCAGAACATGTGAAGGCCAGGATCACAGATTGGGGTCCAGCATTATAGCCAGGTCCACTTAAATTCAACTTGGGCTTTGCCACTCATTAGGTACAGCTGGAACAACCCACACAGCCTTTTTCAGTGTTTTAATTCTATTATAAATGTTTCTTTCAGCTGTGACATTCAAAAATGGCCACGTGTCCTGGAACATAAATTAATTACATGTATTAGATTCTGGCTCTACTCTTGTTCACACTTATGGTGTGAAGAATGACTTAGCTTCCAGTCTCTGCTACTAACCAGTAAGCAGCCCCCTCCCTCAAAAAAAGGAAAGAAAGAACAAAAACAAGGTTCTCTGCTGGACCCTAAAATCATTGTGCCAAGGCCTGAGCCACTCTGGTCTGCAGGAGTCCACTCACTCCTTTTGGTGTCTGCATATTAAAGGGTTATGGAAAATAATATTCCTACAAGTGAGCTCCCCAAGAAATATGGAGGGACAGTGTGGCTCAGGAGAACAGAGGAGGAATTAGTCAAACATTAACAATGGCCCTGAGAAAAAAAGCAAACTTTCATCCTGTAAGGGGCATATGCCATAAATGTGCCTGGACAGGCCTGGACTCACTGAGTTGCTGGCCGTAAGGAACAGCAGCCATTGACTTGCTGAGCCATGCCTGATTGCAATTGATAAGGGGCTGTCAGGGTCATCTAACCATAGGCACACTTAACAATGACTGGTTACAGTGGACAGGGAGCACAGCTCCATGCATACTCACAAAGAATATGCCCAGTTTCAATTATACTATCTCACTAGGCATAACCAATGGACATTGTATTTTACTGAGTGTAACCAATCACCAGCTCATACCACCAATCTGGAACTGCATTTAAACTGCTTGTTCTGCCACATTGGGGGCTTTTGCTCCAAGGACATCAGTGAAACTGGCTGCCTTCCTGTCCATCCCTAGATCAACTCCATCATTCTCTGATGTCCAGTCATCAGCTGAGGAGAAACACCAGACAAGGACAATGTCTGCTCTTTGGCTAAGAGAAGTCATGTGGCATCAGAGGTATTTTGGGGCTCCTGGTTGCCCTACGGTTGTGTGAACTACTTGTAATGTTTAGTTGCCCTAGGATTGTGTGAATTACTGGTAGTGTTTAGTTGCAGTAGGATAGTGTGACTTACCTACAGTGTTTAATTTGTGTGCATTGAATGCTAGTTGAGGTGCTCCAGCACACACAACACTTTTTGCATTAATGGATTATATTTGATGATTGTTGTGATTGAATATACACTTGCATTTATAGACAATCTGCCTCTGAGCAATTATTAATTGCACCACTCTGGACACATCCCTTCCAGGGTTCATCCCCAGCATCTAATCCCAAATATTTACCCCTTTTCCACCACAATGGATCCTGAAAGATAGAGGAAAATACTGAAAGAGTAGATCATGGGCTACTGCAGATGAGTTCTGGAAGGTGAAAATCAAATACTGAAGCTCTGGGTAACAATGGATGTCAGAGGAAGGAAGATAAGCAGTGAACACTAAGTTGTGAGCATCTCTCACTGACAAGGAGTTTCAAACATTTTACAACTGCCTTTCAAGTTAAATTTTTAACCTGCACAGCTAGGTCCCTGACCATACTGTACATGCACAGTCTCCAAAGATTCACTCACCCTTATTGTAAACTATAAAACTGAGACTCTTGGGTTCCAAGATGGCGGCCTAGACAGTCCACTCTGCGCTAGGCTCTCAGGGACCAAAGCTGGAAGTGGTGGAGGTGCCGTTTTCCAGCCAGCTTCCTGGCATCATTCTGCAGCTCAACATCCCACGCAGGAATTTCGCTCGTGTATGTGTGAGTACAGGATCACCGGGAGGCAGCGGTAGCCAGGAGGCGTGGCTTCA
>PVHX01016100.1:0-44362 GCA_004024805.1 Geosciurus inauris
GGGCCTGAGAGCAGCCATGGAACAATCTGGCTCCGTCCCACACCCCAACTAGCCACCTTGGGCAAGCTGTGCCACCTCTCCACTTCCTGGCACCTCTGTTTCTCCAAGTGGAGACGATAAGAGGGCTTCTACTTTTTATTATGAGAAGTAAACGAGATGAATTAGAAGCACCCTTCACACGCAGTAAGCACCTCACACTGTTATCGGTGTTGGAAAGGAGGCCTCGATGGGCGAAGGCAGGATAAGGAGGCCTTGTCTTGGCCGCCCTCCTGACACTAACCAGAGCACCATGCGACCCAGGATCTCAGCACATGAGCCTCCTGCCACACTGGCAGTGGGTGGTATGGATGACAGGGATCTCCGGTGTGGATTTTTGACCAATGAATGTTCACACTTATCATTGAAACAAAACATTACTTTTAGACATTGACAATCTTTTTTTTTTTTTTTTAAACTAGGGATCGGCCACTGATCTGCACCCCTAGCCCTTTTTATTTTTATTTTGAGACGTTATCTTCCTAAATTGCCCAGGCAAGCCTCAAATTAACAAACCTCCTGCTTCGGCCTCCTGAGTGGCTGGGATTATAGGTGTGCACTGCTGTTCCTGGCTTTGACACCCATTTTTTATGTGACAAATGGGTTAACACTTGTATTAGAGCAGGCAATTAAAATCTTTTGCTTTTTCCATTTACATGCATATGGCTCTGGCATTGCCAACCCTGGTTAATATCAAGGTTTAAAAAGGGAATTGCATTTTGATGGAGAATTTTATCTCCATTTTAGATGTAAATACTATTCAATGGAGTCTCCTCTTATTTTTTTATCATATATATTTATTGTTATTTTATATCCTAATAAGGATAAACATTCATGCCATTTGATAACATGTGCAATAACACACTCAAGGGGATTTGCTTTCTATGGCAGACCTTCCAATGCTGATGCACATCACTACAGGGTTTTCTTTGTTCTGTTACTTTTTGATCCATAGCAAATCACCTCAAAACCTAGTGGCTTGGGGCTGGGGTTGTGGCTCAGCGGAAGAGCGCTTGCCTCGCATGCGTGAGGCACTGGGTTCGATCCTCAGCACCACATACAAAATACATAAATAAATAAAATAAAATTGTTTAAAAAACAAAACCAAAACCTAGTGGCTTAACGCAGTAAATGGTTCATATTCTTCCCATTTCTGTGTGTTGACTGGTTTGTTCTTACGGGTTTGAGCTCGTTCCTGGGGCTCGATGGTCTACGAGGTCTTCATTTATGTCTGAGCCCTTAGCTGGTCGGGCATGGATGGCTCGGGTGACATAGGTGGCCGATGTCTTCTTCCCTGTGCTCTCTGGTCCTTCAAAGTGTGGCCTCACCTGGCAACTGGACCTTTCATTCACTGTTGGTGGGAATGTAAAATGGTTCTTCTATGTTGGAAAAAGTTCCAGCAGTTTCTTTTAAACTAGACAATGACCCTGCAGTTGGACTCCTGAGTGTTTACCCAAATTTTGCAGTCAGCTTTCGATTGCTGTGATGATTACCTGAGATAAATTGACTTAAGAAGGTTCTAGCCCATGGTCTCTTGGGCCTTGTTGCTTTGGGCCTGTGGCAGCACAGTACATCATGGCAGGAGCACACAGCGGAGGAGGCCTGTTCACCTCGTGGCCAGGAAGCAAAGAGGAAGACAGGAAGGCACAGGGTCCCAACCTCCCCTCAAGAGCACACCCCAGTGACCTAACTTCTTTCCATTAGGATCCACCTCTCAAGGTTCTGGCACCTCCACATACTGCCACAGACTGGCAATCAAACCTTCAACTCATGGGCCTTTGGGGACATTAAAGATCCAAGCTGTAGTACCAAAAGAAATAAAAACAGATTCCCCAAAATAGTTACTTTTAGTATCTTTATTCATACTCTCCCCCAATTAGAAGCAGCTCAGGTATCCATCAATTGGAGAATGGAGACTGAATACAGCAGTGTCGTACAAAGAAATACGTACAATTCAACAATAAGCAAATTACTGATGCTGGCAGGGACGTGATTCAGTCTCAAAGACATTTCTCCATTTGGACGCGGGCAAACACAAAAGAGTACATACTGTACAGTTCCATCTGTATGAAATTCTAGATAAAAGTAATCTATGGGGGCAAAAATCAGAGATATGGCTGCCTGGAGCTGGGGCAGGCATGGTATGGGAACTCATTGAGATGGAGCATGAAGAAATTTCCTGAGGTGATGGCAATTTCTGTATTATTTTTCCCCCTTTTTATTTTCTGGTGAAAGGTATTGAACCAGGAGTGCTTAACCACTGAGCCACATCTCCAGGCCTTTTTTTTTTTTTTTTTTTTTTTTTTTTTTTTTTTAATTTTGAGACAGAGTCTTGCTAAGTTCCTTAGGGTCTTGCTAAGTTGTTGAGGCTGGTCTCAAATTTGCAATCCTCCTGCCTCAGCCTCCCAGCCACTGGTATTACAGGTGGGTGCCACCACATCTGGTTAATTTCTGTACCTCCAGAGGAATTTGTTATAAGCATTTGTCAAAACTTAGCAAACAGGGGCTGGGACTGTAGCTCAGCGGTAAAACGCTTGCCTTGCACACGTGAGGCCCTGGGTTCGATCCTCAGCACCACATACAAACCAATAAAATAAAGACATTGTGTCCATCTACAATTAAAAATATATATATTAAAAAAAAAAACAACTTAGCAAACATACACTTAAGATTTGTGGATTCCAGGGCTGGGCGTGTAGGCTGGTGGTGTACAGTGGTTGTCTATTATGTGTAAGGCCCTGGGCTCAATCCCTGGCACTGCAAGAAAGAAAGAAAAAAGAAAAGATAGTGCATTTCATTATATATAAATTTTATATCAAAAGAAGAGACCTGAAATAAATATCAAGCTCAAGTTAATAGTATGCGTTTCAAAACATTTAGGGTAAGAGTTCTAGGGTGTGTAATTTGCTTTGAAATGCACCAAAAAGTAGCTGGACCAGTGAGGGCGAGGAGCATGGAAAGATGGACTGATATGAGTTTGTACCAAGGGAGTAAAAAGGGTGGAATCTATGTCGTAGCTTGACGGGTGTTCTCTGTAAAGCTCAACTTCACTGAATGTTTGAAATATTTTATAATAAAATGCTACACAACCTTCAAAAACATTTGTTTTTGAAGTTATCTGTTTTATTGTGGGGAAACTATTGATGTGATTTTTCTATTTATAGTTGTATATAAAGTTTCCTTTTGAAATTTATTCATTTATATAAAAAAGGGACTTGATTAAGTAACCAGGTACAGTGGTGCATGCCTGTAAATCTAGCAACTCATGAGGCTGAGGCAGGAAGATGGTAAGTTTGAGGCCAGCCTCTGCAACTTAGCGAGATCCTGTCTCAAAATAAAAAATAAAAAGAGCTGGGGATATAGCTCAGTTGTAAAGCAGTCCCCTCTCCCACTATGGAAGGGAAGGATGGAGGGAGGGAGTGAGGGAGGAAGGAAGGAAAAAAGGAAGGAAGGAAGGAAGGGAGGGAGGGAGGGAAGGAGGGAGGGAGGGAGGGAAGGAATGAAAGAAGGAAATAAAGATTAGTACAGATGGTTATGAAGGTGGTGAATGAGCCGGGTAAGTGTAGAACAAGAGGGTGTTGGGAGGAACACAAGTTCTAGTGAAGCCTGAATTGAAGTCCCGATCCTGATCCCTCCTAGCTGTGTAACCTGGGACAAGCCCCTCTGAGATTCTGTGGGTAGAAATGGGTAGATACTATTTCCTCTGAAGGGAGGCTGTCGAGTGTGAATGGGATAAAGCAGCGAGAGCATGCCTGGGCCCTCCGGAAGTGGTACCTTTCTCCCTGAGGAGGAAGGCACAAAATGCTCCTAGTTCAGAAGCGTAATGGTTAATTTGAATTGTCAACTTGATTGGATGAAGAGATGCCAATGATTAAGAGGCTTCTGGGTGTGTCAATGAGGGTGTGTCTAGGAATGATTGGCATGTGAGACAGCCAACTGAAGTGGAGACACTTCAATCCTATTGGCAACAGTGTCCAATAGGATGATGGTTTGGATGGAATAAAAGTTGGAAGAAGGAAGCAGCTGCAGATGCAAGCTTGATTCTTCTTGAACAGGTTCTTGATTGCTGCTGCGATCGCCTGAGGGCATCAGACTCTCACTTCTTCACTCTTGCAAAGCAGACTCTGCCAGTGATTCTCCAGGGAGTTTCCAAAAGCCTTCAGTCTTAGACTAGGATGGCACCATTGATCCCTCTTGTTCTGAGGCTTCAGCCTCTTGGACTGCACAGCTACTGGGTCCTCCAGCTCTCCAACCTGCAGGCAGCCATTGTAGACTATCCAGCTTTTGGTTGTGTAAACCAACCTAATAAGTCCCCTCACCATTTTTTTTTGTGGTGCTGAGGATTGAACTCATGGCCTGTGCATGCAAGGCAAGCACTCTACAAACTGAGCTATATCCCCAGCCCCAAATCCCCTTTTTATAATCATACTTCCTATTGATTCTTTCCTCTAGAGAACCCTGACTAATGCAGGAGGCAACACCTGGGGCAGCAAGTCCATGCATGTGTTGGGGCGAGGGTCGGCCGGTGAGATCTAAGGAGGCCCCTACCTTTGAATGGGGAGTAAGAAGGCAAAGTGAGCTAGAACATGCACCCCACAGATACAGCGGCCAGCTGTTTCTGTTCTTCTGCTAGTCTTCCTCAGAAGGGCTGGATAGAGCCCCAAGCCCAGGACTCCAGGCCCAGTGAGGTAGCAACAACTTTCCAAAGCACACTTGGGCCTCGGAGTTGGCTTTTTAAAATTTTTAAAAATTTTTTTTTAGCATCCCAGGTCTTTGGCAGCCCAGAGAACCAGGAACCCCACCCTGATTTTAATAGCAAGACAGGTCTAGTTATTAAAATTCTGCTCCCGGGTGGGGGGGCATCTAGCCACCTGGAAAGCTGGGTCCTCTGGGCACATTGAACCATTGCAACTGGAGAGGGAAAAATATGCTCATCCCAGCAGGAAGCCCAGGAGGCCTCTGACAACAGCAGGCCCATAGCTCTGGCTATCAAAAAGCTTTCCTCTGAGCTCTGAAACCAGATTGATCTACCAATTCACTGATTTTTTATTAGTGATATGTTAAATCATTAGGAGTACATTTTATGCATTATGTGATGTTTTGGGAACTAGGGACAAAATGAAAAATAAAAAAAGGGCTGGGGATGTGGCTTACTGGTTCAATCCCTGGTACAAAAAAATAAAATTAAAGTGAGAGGTTCACTGTCCAGGGGTGGGAGTCTCATTCAGCCTGGCCAGTAAATGACTGTTATCCCTCTAACCAAATCTACAGGGGAAGCCCAGTTACCATTTGTATCAGTTACCAGCTGCCACAATAATGCTGTGTAACAAATTATCCCAAAACTTGGTGGCATAAAATAACAACCTGAATCAGTAGGTTGGCAATTTGTACTAAGTTTGGCTGATTCTTCTGGTCTTGGCCAGGCCTGCTTACCTGTTGACTGACTTTGGCTGAGGAAACTGAGGTGACTTGGACATGGCTCTCATTCTTCAGATGTGGAGACTGGGCAGGTTTTCAGGTAGTGGCAGAGATACGAGACCTAGGGCAAGCACTTGACAAGGCTCTGATTGCTTCATAATCACTGCCACTTTGCTGGCCAATGCAAGGTCATGGCTGACCCCAGCAAAGCTACATGGCAAAGGGCATGGACATGGGGTGAGAATCTGCCAGAGGACTGGGATGTTGTTCAGTGGCAGAGTGCTTGTCTAGCTTGTGAGAGGCTCTGGGTTTATGCCCAACACTGCAAAAAAAACACAAAGAATCTGCCAGACCACTATAAAATTGTCTGGTGAGGGTAAATTAAGGGCAAGAGAAGTTATTTCTATGATACTAAAGGTAGATGGCTCAGGGCTCCGTGGCCTGGTATCCACATCCCCACAGACTTGCCACCCAGGGCTGGATGTCCTTCTGCCTTCTCTCAGGGCTCAGCATCATGGACAAATCCTCCCTTGCCTTCCATTCACTTACCCCTCTTCGGAGTCTCTGGGGCATGAGACGCATCTCATTGATCTGTCTGCTGTGTCTGGCACAGGGTGGAGCACTTGCTTGGTAATCAATGAAATAAAGCACGGAAGAATAAACAGTGAGTGCCTCAAGGACAGATGAGAGGCATTCTTCTCCCCTCCCCAGCATCTAGTGAAAGCCATTACAGTCTATCTTTCAAATTGGATTTCTGAGCATCACTTTTCCTGTTTGGAACTAGCCGACTGCCTGTTTCTGCTTAAACTGGAAACACAGCATCTAACGCACCATCTATTAAAACCTCCGCGTGACCCTGCTGAGGGATGGGAGTCAAGACAAATGGGTCATGAGGGTCCTGCTCAGTGGGTGGAGTGGCCTCAGAGCCTCAGGCCACAGGAGGAACCAGTGCTGAATGACAGCAAAAGTATCTGAGCATGGGGCTGCAGGAAGGGCAAGCAAACTGTGGAACCTGGAGTGTGGTTGTTGTGTGCTCCCACATACGTCCGACTGAGCCAGTCTCCCTCTCGGAGGAACAGTCAGCAAGTGACAGGAAGACCCTGAAAGCATCAGGCCTCATCTCTGCTGCCCAGGATGAGGAGGAACCCCTTGAAGCACGGCAAGACTTGAACCCTTCCCTTTGGCTTCCCCTAAGTTCAAACGAAGTCTGAGCTTTGAACACCACTTGGGGAGCTCAGCTGCACGTGTCCTACTTGGACAGTTCAAGGAGTGAAGCCGGTAGTGGCTGAGACTGTGACATCATCTCTGTGAGGGTTGTGACCCTCAGGTCCTTCAGGGAGACAAGAGGATGGTTTGTGAGTCCTCCACACCAGCAGCCTCCCAGCCAAGATGGGATCCAGGATGAGAAGGCCTCGGCCAAAGGGTAAGGGCGGTGTTCTTGTGTTGAGGCAGTGTGGCATGTGCACCTAGTGCAGGGCCCTGGAGGCCACTGCCTGCCTTCACACTGTCCCACCACATCCTTCCTGGGTCTGACAAGCAGTCCAATGTCACCAGCCTCCTTTTCCATCAACTGTTAAGGGGAATGATAATTGTACTGAGCTCCTAGTATTGTGGTCAGGATTAAATGATAGGATCTACGCACTGAAGAACATCATGCTAAGCAAAGTAAGCCAACCCCAAAGAGACAAAGGCTGGATGTTCTCTCCGATAAGTGGATGCTGATCCATAATGAGGGAGGGGGCATGGGAAGAATGGAGGAACTTTGGTCAAAGGAGACAGAAGGGAAGGGATGGGACATGAGGGCAGGAAAGATGGTGGAATGCGATGGACAACAATGCCCTAGGTTCATGTGTGACTGCACATATGGTGTGACTCTATATTGTGTACAACCAGAGAAGTGAAAAGTTGTGCTCCATTTGTGTACAATGAATCAAAATGCATTCTGCTGTCATGTAAACCTAATTAGAAAAAACAAAAAAGATAGGATCCATGTAAGCTCTTAGTGTTGGACACATGGTAAGCAGTAACCATTAAGCCTTCCTTACTATCTAGTTTTTGTTTGTTTTTATTTTGTTTGTTTTGTTTTTTTGTACCAGGGATTAAACCCAAGGGCGCTTAACCACTAAGCCACATCTCCATCCCCAGCTCACTTTATTTTTTGAGACAGGGTCTCACTAAGTTGCTTAGGATCTCGCTAAGTTGCTGAGACTGATCTTGAACTTTCAATCCTCCTGCCTCAGCCTCCTGAGTTGCTGGGATTACAGGTGTGTGCCACCTCACCCGGCACTCTCTAGTGTTTTGACAATGCCAGGTACTATATCAAGCACTTTATAGGCATTACTTCATTCAGTCCTTACACTGGGAGATTGGGTTCCTTTCACTGATGAGAAACAGAAGTGTGGAGAGGTTAAATAATGTGTCCAAGGTCACTCAGGTGAGCAATGACAGCTCTAAGATTCTAATGGAGGTCCAACTCCCAAATAGCTGCTTTTTATTTATTTCCTGTTTTTGGAGTGCTGGAGGGTGAATCTAGGACCTCATGCATGCAAGGCCAGCTCTACCACTGAGCTACAACCCAGCCCCCAAACACCTGCTTTGAAGTGGGGTGCAGTGGCATATACCTGGAATCCCAGCAACTCAGGAGGCTAAGGCAGGAGGACTGCAAGTTCAATGCCAGCTTGGGCAACTCGGCGAGATCCTGTCTCAAAACTAAAAACAAAAAAAAACAAAAAAAAAAAGAAAGACTAGAGATGGTGCTCTGTGGAAGAGCACTCCTCGAGTCAATCCCCAGCACCAGGAAAACAAGAAACCCCTGCTCTGAACAACCCTTGCTCTTTCCCCTAAACACGCATAACCAAAGGTGAGGATTTTATTAAATACTAACAAAACTGAAATCCACTGGGAAACACAGTGCATACCTTAACTTCATTTGCTTTTTAAAATCATATGCTGTGGCACTTAGTGACATAAAATGATGTGTCTACCTTACCCTTTGTAAAAAGAACACTCTCTTTGGCAGGAGTATCAGGGGTCAGGAGAGACTGGGCGAAAGGCTTTAATTCTTCTTTCATTATGGGCTGGAGGCAGTAGATTTCTTCTTCTTTTTTCTTTTTAGATATTTTATTTATTTATGTGGTACTGAGGATTGAAACCAGTGCCCCATGCATGTGAGGCAAGCACTCTGCCACTGAGCCCCAACTCCAGCCTTAGATTTCTTGATGTCTTTTTTTCTTTTTTCTTAGTACTTGGGGTGGAACCCAGGGCTTCATTCATGCTAGGCAAACATTCTACCATTGAGCTACATTAAGCTACATACCCTAAATCCTTTTTCTACTTTTCATTTTGATACAGGGCCTCACTAAGTTACCAAGGCTGGCCTTGAACTTGTGATCCTCCTGCCTCAGCCTCCCCAGTAGCTGGGATTACAGGGTGTACCACCACACCCAGCACGTCTTCTCTTTTAAAGGCTGATAACGTTTTGAACGCCTTAAACTTCTCTACATTCCCCCTAGACAGGGTCTTGCTGTGTTGTCCTGGCTGGCCCCAAACTCCTGGGCTCCTCCTTCCTCAGCTTTCTGGGTAGCTGGGACTATGGGTGGAAGCCACCATGCCTGGCTGGACGTTTGTTTTCCCAAGCCACAGAATACTACTTGCCTTCAGCAATGTTCTTTTGCTGGGCTGAGGAGGATGTTAACATTGCCTCTTGACCCCAGAGGGCTCACTGGGAACCTGAGGTGTCTATCATGAGGCAGTTTAGTCAGTGCCATCAGGGGACAGCTGCAGGGCAGAGTCCAGCATCCTGGTATTGCAGGAGGTGCCGGCACGGGGACTGTCAGCTTGAGTCTCACTGACCTGCTTGCGTGTGCGGCTGCTGGAGCTCACCTAGCATCGAGCCTTCCTCTCCCTGGTCTAGCCACAAAGCAGCAGATGGACTGAGAAATAAACGTGAGACTCTCAACTATCTCAGTGGAATCGCTTTCCCTGATAATGTTCAAAAATATGAACCAGGCTGTGCTGGTGCCATCCTGGTGGAGCTGAAAAGACCGACCAGATGACCTCCAGATAGTGCTCAAAGCCAAGAGAAGGTACCTTTCCAGCGGCCCCCGAGAGACATATTCTGCCTAAGACATAGAGAGCTAAAGTGTTTGGCATATTGATTTTTAAGACTTAAAATGATATGAGGAGATGGGGGGAAGGGAAAAGCCTGTCCCAGCCCAGTTTGATGCGTCAAGTGGAGGCCTGTGCAGGACTCATGAGATCACGTCAGACTGGCTGGGCAGGCAGACACTCGTGTGCCCAGTGCAGGCTCTGAATGAGGTCAGTGAGCAGTGGTGTGCCCGACAGAGAGGCATGGGCCTAGCTACTGTTCCACATGGCTCCTCTGGGGCTGCCAGTCCTTGCTGTATGTTTATTAATTTTTTGAAAATGTACTGTGGTTGGCCTAGTTTTACTTAATGCCTAATAAAGGCAAAAACTGTTGACATGGCACCCCTGGGCCTGACACTAAGCAGCTGAGGTCAGCAGACCTTTTACTTTCAAAGATGACACAAGCCAGCAGCCTGGGAGGAAAACAATTCCTTTAGAAGCGTGCCACTCCCAGGTGAAAGTGGCAGCTGCTGAGTGTCATGTTAAATGAGACAAAATCAGGGTAAGAAGGGATCAAACCCAAGAGGGGAAAATGCCCAGCGGCACACTTGGCTTCTGGGGTTTGTTGCATAACGTGCTCAGGATAAATGGTAAGTCACTGCCGATTCATGTGCACTCCTTACAGTGCAGATAGAGTTCTATATATAACCGCTGCCTGTTAACATTCTACCCACGGTACATCAGAAGGGGCCCGAGAGAATGGCCAGTCTTTGGTAAGCTCCTGCTGCTGCCTCCCAAGTCTCATTCCGCTTCCTCGCTTAGGTGAGAGTGCTAGATTTTTCCTTCAAAGGACTTGTCACTGGGATCTGTTTTCTTTCCAGTTTTCAGCAACTGGTAAGAATCCTCTGTGGTTAATTTAATAGGCTCAGCTTTCTGACCTGCACATGAGAATGTCCTGCCTGTCACTATAGTGACCTCACTGAAGATAAGCCAGGCAACCTGTGTTCGGGCCCAGGTTCTAAGTCTCAGACAGAGGCCAGGACCAAATGCTCACATTCACATGTTCCAAGTATACGCTGTGTGCTAGGTACCACAACAGAGCGTGTGTGTTTCATCTCATCTGATCTCACCTCTCCAAGACAGGGAGGATTACTGTGTCCAGGTTCATAGATGAGGAAACAGGCTCAGTTCCATTAGCTTATCCAGCAGGTAAGCAGCAGAGTCAGGATCTGAACTTCCAACCAGTGCACTGCACTGTTTCTGGCCTACCAAAGCTATGTGGGTGGCCAAGTTCAGGTCTACTCATTTCAGGAGCACTTGGTGGCCTCCTAAGCTCTGTGATAGAGGTCACGTCTCAGAACTGTACTTTCTTCCCTAATTTTCTCAAGTGCAGATTTCTCCTAAATTCCCAGCAATAAGGTAAGGTCTTTTAGCTGTAGAGGCAGGCCAGGCTGCAGTAAATTCTGGCTTTTGACTAACAAGCTACCTGACCTTGCAGAATACTCACCCCCACCCCCAGCCCAGCACCATGTGTCTGTGGGAGCACTATGCAGCTTTCATGAGATGATGTAAGTAAAGGCTGGTTCTCTCTCTAGCAAGGGTTACTGAAGGGCAGGCTGGACCCATGAGGAAGCTCCGAGGGAACCATGGAGCTCAGCAATGCTGGGAGTGTACTTCCCCACGTGGCTCTGTGCTCATCAATTCTGGCCAACACTCTTAGATGCTCCCAGCCAGTCTGAGTGCCTGAGTCTTCTAACAGGCCTGAGGACAAAGCCCCTCCACAGAGACCACCTCCAGCAGCACAGAACTCTCTGCAGAGGCTCGAGAACTAAACACTCCCAACTGACTCATTCTAACTATTGCTTCTAATGTATTGTTACTATTTGACTAAAATAATTATGAAGACTGTAGAAATGAGGGAAAAAGTGTTACTTGGAAAGAAAACCTTGATTATGACCTTGTAAAACTCCATGAACATATGACTATGGGTTATACGAGAATAGGGAAAATAAAAATAATTCTGAGAGTTAGAAAACTCAATTTCCTTTTTTCAATATCCTTTAATATTCACGATCTTTCAACTTACAAAGTGCACATTTTATAGGAAATCTGATGATGATGTTGACTTTTTTTTTTTGGTACTGAGGATTGAACTCAGGGGCACTCGACCACTGAGCCACATCCCCAGCCCTATTTTGTGTTTTATGTAGAGACAGGGTCTCACTGAGTTGCTTAGCACCTCACCATTGCTGAGGCTGGCTTTGAACTCACAATCCTCCTGCCTCAGCCTCCCTAAGTGCTGGGATATGCTGACTCTTAAGCCCACACCACTCCCACTTGCTGCCCTCATTCTGCCTGCTGTACTTTTCTTTTTCAGATGCTGACGGACCTTTATTTTATTCATTTATTTATATGTGGTGCTGAGAATCAAACCCAGTGCCTCGCACATGCTAAGCAAGTGCTCTGCCACTGAGCCACAACCCCTGTCCTGCCTGCTGTACCTTTTACAGGTTCCACTCGGGGCAGAAAGGATCGTTCCTGGTTGGAAGTGGGCACTTCACTTCTACAAAGCCCTGGGCCACCTGGGTGAAGGGGTGGGAGGGCAGCTTTCCATTCGGCAAAGCAGCTTGCTGCTGCTTTTCACAGAGCACACCTGGGGCTGAAGCAAAGGGGAGGGGGGGTCGGCCAAGCCACAGTCGCCTCCCCTACAGTGCCCTCTTGTGGCAGACCTACACTATAGCATCTAGACAAAGCAGCCCTCCACACTGACAAACTTTATTACAGGCTGGCTGGGAGTACAACAAAAAAATGTCAGAGCGAGTCACAGTGCACATTTATATGTCTGCCCTGGGAGAGAGCTGTGTCCATCATTTGAGGGGATAACTGTGTAAGGAGAAACAAGAAGCTGAGGCCAGTGTCATAAGCGGTTACCGTCCACAGCCAGAGTCCCGTAGCAGGCAGCAGTGCACAGTTCACAATTCAACGTGGCTTTTCAAACAGGTATTCAAGATCTGGGGCACGCAGTCGCTGCTCTTTGTTTTTGTTTTTAGCAAAGTCTCTCAGTAGTGCCATGACTTCATTTTCAAATATTTCTGGGGCTGGTTTCGCTTCTGCAAGAGAATGGGCAGAAAGAATTATACCATAGGCAGTCAATGCTCAGACTAAAGATTTTTTTTTTTTTGGTACCAGGGATTGAAATCACGGGCAGTTGACCACTGAGCCACGCCCTCAGCCCTATTTTGTATTTTATGTAGACACAGGGTCTCACTGAGTTGCTTAGCATCTCACTTTTGCTGAGGCTGGCTTTGAACTCATGATCCTCCTGCCTCAGACTCCTGAGGTACTGCGATTACAGACGTGCACTACCACGCCCAGATTAGACTAAACATCTTAAAACTCAAAACTCTGGCCTTGGCCAAGAACCACAGATAGATAGATATATAGACTGTCTAGGCTGTCTCCATTCCTCTAAATATATGTGAAATTAAACCACACCAGGGGTGACAAACCATGCCAGCCTCTGTAAATAGTTATATGGAAACAGCCACTCCTGTTTGTTTGCACCTGATCTATGGCTTTCTTTTTTGTGTGTGGTATGATGGCAGAGCTGAGTATCGTGACAGAGAACATATGGATGCAAAATTAAAACATTTACTATCTGGTTCTTTATGAACAAATTTGTTGACCCTTGGCCTGCACAATTTTGGCTGTACTACTTTGCTTGGCATTTGGTCTGTCGGTTGTTTTCTGGGTAACAGTAGTCCTGCCTTACCTTCTCTATCCTTGCTTAAGATGCCGATGATAGGCGAAGCCTCTCATTGGCAAAGCTTAGGTAATGCGCTCCCGGATGACCCATTTGTCAAGGCTAGAGACAATGCTAGGGTGGGAATTCCTTGAAACTAAGTCAGATTCCTCCTCACTCAGCACAGGGCTGGGCTGGGGAGTGTTCTGGGCTTTTTGTGACGATGCATTCCTTGTAGAAAAGGGGGGACCCAAGGAATCTCAGGCCTTTTCCTAGTATGTAGAAAGTCAGAAAGAACATCAAATTCACTTTAACAATAAGAAAAGGCCAGAAAATGAGAAATATCATGACTTTGCTTGAAGTTGTTTAAAAGCTGTGGTCACAAGGCAACCAAACAGAATGAATAAGGAATGAGAAGCCCCTCCAAGGGAAAACTGCATGGTACTTGCTCACCTGTAACAGGGAACAGAGAGAAAGACTCTGAATGTGATACAAATAGGTGAGAAGAATTCAGTAAAATTTCTAGTGAATTGTCCAAAGCCAAGCATGTGCTGGGCTAAGTATAAAAGCCCTGGGAGCCACAAACCCAAGCAGAGCTCGCACCCTCTTGCAGGTTCTTCCCAAGAAGTCTCTGCAGTGTGTCTGTCTCCTGTGAAGACTGGGTGCAGAGCAGGAGGCTGGAGGAAGCCTCCCTCCATGACACAGCCCAGAGAGGGGCCATAGCCCAGGTGGTAAAACAGCAAAAGGCCCAGGCCAGGTCCTCATTCTCTACAGAACAAAAGCCTCCAGGGACCAAGAGTGGGCAAGAAAAATCTGTCTCTCACAGCATGCAGGTGAGGACTCACACAGGGTGGAAGAGTGAAAGAAAACAAACAACAAAATCTTACCCCTGGGAGGGGGCAGCATCCCTGAGAAATACAGCTCCAGGAGACAGGCCCATCGGGCCACCTGAGACCAAGGCTGGACAGGGATAAGAAAAAAGGCCCTCCCAACCACTCCTCCCCCAAACTAGCAAGCACCAGGGATTCACTGCTGGGGGAGGGCAAGACAAGGAGAGCTTCTCTCTGAGGCGCAAGAAGTATAGGGAAGTTGAGGGGAGAATAGGAATATGGAGAAATGCCCTTGGGAAACAGCTTGCACCCTGAGCACTAGAGGCTGGTGATTCTCAGAAACCAAACCAAACCAAAGAGAGCTTCTCTTCTAATCCATTGACTTGGTCCCCCATAGAACAGCCTAGAAGTGTACCCACTTCAAGGCATAACAAACACCACAGTCTGCAGTCTGTAATGTCTTACCCATGACATCAACATCAATTAAATATTATGTGATACACATGCAGAAAATTATGAACAACAAAACAAAGTATACTATCAAGAGACAAAGAAGTCAACAGAAACAGACTCAAGGAGAACTCAGATGTTAGACCTACCAGACAGGGGATTTAAAGTAACTATGATTGCCAGGAGTGGGGGTGCACTGTTATCTCAGTGACTGGAGAGGCTGAGACAGGAGGATTGCAAGTTCAAGGCTAGCTTCAAAAACTTAGCAAAACCCTATCTCAAAATAAAAAGAGCTGGGGATGTGGCTCAGTGGTTCAATCCTCAGTGCGCCCCCCCCCCAAAAGGGTAAAATAAAAATAACTATGACTCATATTAACATTTCTAGTGAAAAAGGAGACAAAATGTATGGACAGATGAAGAATTCCAACAGGGAGCCAGAAACTCTAAAAGTCAGATGGAAAAGCAAAAAATAGATATGCACACTGACTTCAATGGGCTTATCATGAGATTTGACATAAGGAAAGAATCAGGAAGATAGGTCAAAAGATATTACTCAATGCAAACTATCCAAGCAAATATTCAAAGTGTAAAAACCACAAAACAGAATCCAGAAGCTGTGAGATATTCTATTGTCTAATCTAAATGCAACTGGAATCCCAAAAGGAAAAGGAATGAACGACACAAAAGGGATAATGGCGGGCTGGGATTGTGGCGCAGTGGTAGCGTGCTCGCCTAGCATGCATAAGGCACTGGGTTCAATCCTCAGCACCACATAAAAATAAAATAAAGATATTCTGTCACCTACAACTAAAAAATAAACATAAAAAAAAAAAAAGGGATAATGGCTGAATTTTCCAACAATGGTGAAAGATACAAAATCACAGATCCAAAAGAGAACCCCAGTAGGATAAATACCAAAACAACACCCAGCACATGGCTGTAGCCTGGATCTAGAATGTTCTTCAAAGGAAAATGTCCACTATGTGTTAATGGCTTTGTCCCAACTTGGTACTGTTGAGAGGTGGTGCAAACTTTTGAAGGCGGGCCTCCTAGGAGGTCTTCAGCACTGGAGGCTCACTCTTCAAGAAGGCAGTGGGAAGCCAGCCTCCCCTCGGACTGCCTCAGCCCTTGCCCAGTTTCCTGACTATGGGCGAGCACTCTGCTTTGCTGCATGCTTCCTGCCATCATATGCTACCTTGCCATGGGCCCAAAACCAATGGGGCCAACTAACCATAGACTGGAACCTAAAAAACTGTGAGCCAAATAAACCTTTGCAAAGTTAGGTGTCGTGGAATGTGTGCACAGTCCCAGCTACTCAAGAGGCTGAGGCGGGACGATTACTTGAGTCTCGGAGTTCAGAGCCAGCCTAGGAAGCACAGTGAGACACGCCCCTCTCTTGGGGATGGGGGTGTTAAACCCAGGAAGTGCTCTACCACTGAGCTAAAACCTCAAGCCAAGACCTCATTTCTTAAATGTAAATAAATTAAATTACACAAAGCTTTTCTCTGTAAGTTGATCATCTCAGTTATCTATGATAGTGACAGAAAACTAATAGATACATCATATTCCAACAGCTACAAACTAATGATAAAATACTGAAAATATTCAGAAAGAAAAGATACATTACATAGAAAGAAACAAAAATACAATAGATCTCTTGTCTGAAAGCAGGCAAACCAGAGCACGTTTCTACACTGCAGGAATTTTTTTTTTTCCAAAATGACTTTGTGGGCTGGGGCTGTAGCTCAGCGGTAGAGAGCTCACCTAGCCAGCGTGAGGCACTGGGTTCGATCCTCAGCACCACATATAAATAATAAATGAATAAAATAAAGATCCATCAACAACTAAAAAAAAATTTTTTTTAAATGACTTTATTTATTTATTTCTATGTGGTGCTGAGGATTGAACCCAGTGCCTCACACGTGCTAGGCAAGTGCTCTACCACTGAGCCACATCCCCAGCCCAACACTGCAGGAATTTGAAGCTGGTGGTGACTGAGGATAAATAAAGCAAAGACCAACTCAAATGCAGCTCAACTCTGGACAAGACCAACAGCCTAGAAACAGTAGTGTGCCCACATAAAGAGCCAAGAGAAAGAAACCGTAAACCTACAACTCTATATCCAATGCTGAGAGAATTCTAAACAGCCAGCTTGTACTACAAGAAATACCAAAGGAAGTTCTTCAGGCAGAAGGATTATGGTACCAGACTTAAACACAGATTTACATAAAGAAATGAATCTCTCCAGAAATAGTTAAAATGAAGGAAAACATAAAATACATTTTGTACTCTTTTCCTTAGACTGTCCTGAGCAAAACAACAGACTTGTGATGCAGCTTGCAGCAGGGGGTAAAATAGAGTAAAGCAATGGCAGCGCAAGAGGTGGGAGCAGGGCCTGAAGAGCGCAGAGTGAAGGCGTGACGTCACACACCAAGTCACCGTTTTCTTTTCTTTTCCTTATTGTACTGGGATTGAACCCAGGGGTGAGCATATTCTAGGCAAGTGCTCTACCACTGAGCCACACCCCTAGCCCTTTTATTTTATTTTTTGAGACAGGGTCTTACTAAGTTGCCCAAGCTGACCTCAAACTTGCCATCCTCCTGCCTCAGGAACCCAAGTCACTGGGATTACAGGCATGTGCTACTACTGCGCCAGGCCTTTTTTGAGATGGGGTGTTGCTGTGTTGCCCAGGCTGGCCTCAAACTCAGGATCCTCCTGCCTCAGCTTCCCAAATAGCTGAGATTCATATAATATTTCTTTTTTTCATTTCTTTTTTATTTTTATATTTTTAGTTGTAGATAAGACACAATATTTTTTTTTGGTACTGGGGATTGAACTCAGGGGCACTTGACCACTGAGCCACACCCCCAGCCCTATTTTGTGTTTTCTGTAGAGACAGGGTCTCACTGAGTTGCTTAGTGCCTCGCCATTGCTGAGGCTGGCTTTGAACTCACGATTCTCCTGTCTCAGCCTCCCAAAATGCTGGAATTACAGGTGTGCGCTACTGCACCCAGCTGACACAATACTTTTATTTTTTTTTTTATGTGGTGCTGAAGATTGAGCTCAGTGCCTCACACATGCCAGGCAAGCACTCTATCACTAGGTCACAACTGCAGCCCCAATATTTCTTTTTTAATATGGGGTGGGGATCGGGGTATTGGGGATTAAATTCAAGAGTGCTTTACCACTGAGTTATACCCCAGTTCTTTTTATTTTTTATTCTGAGACAGGATCTGTCTGAGTTGCTGAATGAAACTTGCAATCCTCCTGCCCCAACTTCCTAAGTCACTGGGGGATTAAAGGTGTGCACCACCATGCTCAGCTCAATCCTTTTGATTTTTTATTTTGAGACAAAGTCTTGTCAAGTTGCTGAGGCCAGACCAGAACTTGTGATCCTGTCTCAACCTCCCAAGAAGCTTGTATTACAGGCATGCACCACCATGCCTGGCAGGATTCATATAATATTTCTTGAAGTTAGACTGTGACTAATTAAAGATATACACTGTAGACCCTAAGGCAATTACTAAAAATAATGACAAATATAAGTAAATAAAGAGTGGAAAGAAAATGAAAGAATTTAAAAACTACACAGAAACAGAAACAGAAGAGATGAAAGAAACAGGAAACTAAAAAGACAGTAGACTTACATTCAAACACATTGATAATTCAATAAATATAAGTGATCTAAACACAGCAGTGAAAAGACAGAGACTATCAGATTGGATACAAAAGAAACACAATATATGCTATCTACAAAAACTCAATTTAAATACAAGAACAAAGATAGATTGTGGTACTATGATATATGGATTTTGGTTTTCAATCCTGGTTCCTGGCTCATAACTCCCTTCCCAAGGCAGGCCACAGACACTCACATATTCCCCTACCTTTCTATCTTGGAGCTGCCCATAAGGAAATTCTCTGAGTCACCCTTGCCCAACAGTAGGTCATAAGACCCTCCTCATTCTGGGGGTTAGAGGGAGGGGTCCTGCCATATACCCTGTAAGGAGCAATGCTGCATAGAAAAGCCAAGAATCTGAATTTCCCCACCCAGTCTACTAGCAATCATGGCTATGCAATGAATCTCTTTAAAACCCCAAAAGGACAGGACTTGAAAAGCTTCTGGCTAGCTAAACCTGAGGAGGCTCTTAGACGGTGGCACACCTGGACAAGCCATGGAAGCTCCACACCCCCTCTCCCATGCCTCACCCTCTGCATCCCTCTGTATCCTTTGAAATTTCCTTTACAATAAACCAGGAGGTGCTGGGGTTGTGGCTCAGCGGTACAGTGCTCGTCTTGCATGTGTGAGGCACTGGTTCAATCCTCAGTACCATATAAAAATAAATAAAATAAAAGTATTGTGTCCATCTACTACTAAATATATATATATATATATATATATATATATATATATATATATATATATATATATAAAAACAGGAAATGTAACTGTTTCCATGAATTCTGTGAGCCACTTGAATAAATTAACTGAACCCAAGCAGGGAATTGTAGGAACTTTGATTTATAGCTGATCAATTAGAGGTACAAGCAAAATAGCCTGGGGCTTGCAACTAGCAGCTGAAGGGGACAGGACATGGTCCTGGAGACTGAACTCTCAAACATGCAGGATCTGATACTAACTCCAGGGAGATATTGTCAGAATTAAATTCAAATCTGTGTTGATTGTGGTGTGAGTGGACAGGGAAAAATAAGACCTTTTTTTTAAAAATATTTTTTTAGTTGTCAACGGACCTTTACTTTATTTATTTATATGTGGTGCTGAGAATCGAACCCAGTGCTTCATACATGCTAGGTAAGTGCTCTGGCTCTGAGCCAAAACCCCAGCCCCAAGAGCTTTGTTTTTCTAACAAAGGTGACACTATCTGACACACTAATTTTAGTCTGACCTACAGAACCAAAAGCTAATAAATGGATATTGTTTAAAGTTGATAAGTTTGCGGTAATTGTTATGTATCAACAGAAAACTAAAATAGACAGAAGGCCACATACCACACAATGTTAGTATACATTACCATCAGACACTTCAGAACCAGAAACACTATCAGCGATAAAGACAGACAAAATAGAATAATAAAGGAAGTAATTTATCAAGAAGATACACGTTATATGTTTTCATATAACATCAGAGCTTCAAAATACATGAAGCAAAAAATTAGAGAAGTAAAAAGTAAAAGACAAATTTAAAATTATAGCTAGAAACTTCAATATCACACTCTTAGTAATTGATAGAACAGGTGCTCAGAAAATCAACACTTGAAGAACAATATCAACCAACTCAATCTGGTTGATATTTACAACACTCTTTACCCCCATAGTAGAAAACACATATTATATTCAAGTGTACGTGGGGTATTTATCAAGATACCCACATTTCAGGTTATAAAATGAATTTAAAACTAAGTCTGGAAAATACTTGAAATTTAAACAACATACTTATAAGTAATTCATGAGTCAAAGAGAAAGTCACAAGAGAAATTAGAAGTTGAAGGAAAATGAAAGCATAACACATCAAAGTATGCAACATGCCACCAAAGCAGTACTTACAGGGCAATCTGTGGCATAAAACGCTTACAGTGGTAAAGAAGGTCTCCAATGAGCTCAGCTTCTACCTTAAGAAACTAGAAAAAGATGGGGCTGGGGTTATGGCTCAGCGGTTGAGCGTTTGCCTCACATATGTGAGGCACTGAGTTCGATCCTCAGCACCACATAAAATAAATAAAGATATTGTATTCATCTATAACTAAACAAAATATTAAAAAAAAAAAAACTAGAAAAAGAAAATTAAGCCCAAGGCAAGAAGAAAGGAAAGAATGCAAAAATCAATGAAATTGAAAACAAACAATAGAGAAAAATCAATGAAATAAAAAGATATTTCTTTGAAAAGATAAATAAGATGACAACTTCTGACAAGACTGATCAAGAAAAAAGGGGGGAAAAACTCACAAATTACTGATAATAGAAATAAAAGGATACCACTACAGCATCTCAGGCATAAAAGGAAACATTATGAACAATATAACATCTGTATGTTTGACAAGTTATGTGAAATGGCAGAAGACAAATTACCCAATCTCACCCTAGAAAAAATAACCATAATCATTTAATCTCTATTAAAGAAAAAAAACAACCAGACTTTACAGTTAAAGATTCCCATCAAAGATAACCCCAGGCCCACATAGCTTCATTAACAAATTCTATCAAACAATTTAAGGAGGAAATAACACCAATTCTACACATTTTATTCCAGAAAATGGAAGAAGAAAGAGCACTTCGTTTTGTCAAGACAGCATTACTCTGATCAAAACCAGATGACAACATTACAAGAATACTACACACCAAAACCCTTCATGGAGACAGATACAAATATCTTCAAGCACTAGCAAATCAAATCCAGCAATCTGTACCATGACTATGTGATGTTTATCCTTGGAATGCAAGGCTTTTTCAGAATTTGAAAATCAGTCAACCAATAATTGATCATACTAATATACTTAGGCGAAAACATCACATCACTAAAGATATGATCATCACAATAGGTGCACAAAGCACTTGACAAAATTCAACATCTACTCATGATAAAACACTCAAAATACTAGAAACAGAAGGCAATTTACTTTATCTGATAAAAGACATTTACAACTAATCTACTAAAAGGTGAAGGATTGGATACTAACAGGTGGAAAAGGCAGGGACTCTTGCTGTCACCACTGCCCAACATGATACCTGAGGTTCTAGACAGTGCAATAATAAGGCAAGAAAAAGATATAAAAGGCATATAGATTGGAAAGGGAAAAATAAACTACCTCTATTCACAAATGGCATTGACTGTCTCCACAGAAAACCCCAAAGGCTGTACAAAGAAACTTTCACACTAAGTTTGGCAAGGCCATAGATATGAATTGATATAAAAAAATCAATTGTTTCTCTACATTCTAGCAATAAACAATTGAAGTTGAAATCTTTTTTTTAAAGTACACTTTATAACTGGATGTGGTGGCATATCCCTATAATCCCAGCAACTCAGGAGGCTGAGGCAGAAGGATTGCAACATTAGCCTCAGCGACTTAAGAGACCCTGCCTCAAAAAATTAAAAAGAGGTTTGGGAATGTAGCTCAGTGGTAAAGTGCTCCTGGGTTCAATCTCTAGCACTAAAAAAGTACCATATATAATAAAACAAAAATACATGAAGTACCTAGATATAAATCAACAAAATATGTGCAAAATATGGTGAGAACCATGAAACACTGAATGCTACAGGCCTCTACTGATCTCTGCCTCCTAGACTCCCCTTGAGTGTGGTCTGGACCTAATGACTTCTAACCAACGGAATAAAGCAAAGGTGTTGGAATATCGCTTCTGTGATTAGGTTCAGAATAAAGCAAAGGTGTTGGAATATCGCTTCTGTGATTAGGTTCAGAACATGGTGGGTCCCATCTTACTAGAGGACTCATTTCCCTCTCAACTTGCATGCTCTATCAATGTCTATGGAGAGGTTTTTGCGACAAGAAATGGAGGGTGACTTCCCAGCAAAAAACTGAAAACCTCAATGGAAAGGTCTGTGAGGAACTGAAGCCCACAACACCAGAATGCCAGGATGAGAATGAAAGCAGATCCTTCCCTAGATGCCTCCAGAGACTAGATCACGGATTGACACCTTGACTACAACCTTGTGACAAACTGTGAAGCCTGGATTCCAGGCCCAAAGAAATTATAAGATAAATGTGGATTGCTTTAAACCATTAAGTCTGGTTGATTTATTGTATAAAAATAGTACACTGATGAAAGAAATTCAAAAAGGCCTAAATAAATGCAGTAATATCTTTGTAAATTGATCTATTGACTTAATACAACCCCAATCAAAATCCAAATAGGATTTTTTTTTTGGGGGGGGGGGTGGTACTAGGGACTTAGACTAGGGATTTTATTTCTTAAAAAAAGAAAATTCTATATGATGCCACATACCAATAATCTCAGCTACCTGGGAGGCAGAGGCAGGAAGGTCTCAAGTTCAAGGTCAATTTGAGTAACTTAGCAAGACTCTGCCTCAAAATAAAAAACTAGAAAAGGGACTGGTGATGTAGTTTAGTGGCAGTTCAATAGATGCTGACTTGTATACTTAAGGCCCTGGGTTCCATCTGCAGCACCACACTTAAAAAAAGAAATAAGAAGAATTAAACAGATGTAATAATTCTAGAAGAGAAAATCTTTGTGACCTTAGATCTGGCAGAGTTCTTCTAATAATATTGAAAGCACAAACTAAGCCAGTGTTGTAGCGTATGCCTGTGATCCCAGCTACTTAGAAGGCTGAGGCAGGAGAATCCCAAGTCCAAGGCCAGTCTTGGGAACTCAGTGAGACCCTGTCTCAAAATAAAATGAAAAGCCGGGCATGGTGGCACATCCCAGCGGCTCAGGAGGCTGAGGCAGGAGGATTGTGAGTTCAAAGTCAGTCTTAGCAACCAACACCAAGGCACTAAGTAACTCATGAGACCTTGTCTCTAAATAAAATACAAAAAAGGAGTGGGGATGTGGCTCAGTGGTTGAGTGCCCCTGAGTTCAATCCCCAGCACACCCTCCCTCCACATTTTAAATAAATAAATAAATACATACATAAAATTAAAAGGTCTGGAGATGTAGCTTAGTGGTAAGAAGCCCCCAGGTTTAATCCATAGCATGTGCATGCATGTGTGCACAGGCACATACACACACAAAACCATAATCCATTAAACAAAATTGTACTCTACCAAAATTAAAAACTGCTCCATGATAATGTTAAGAAAATGAAAAGAAAAATACTTACAAGACACGTATCTGACAAAAGACTTGAATTCAATGTAACATGAATCCTCAACTCAGCTGGGTGTGGTGGCGCATGCCTGTAATCCCAGCACTTTGGGAGGCTGAGATAGGAGAATCGCGAGTTCAAAGCCAGCCTCAGCAATGGCGAGGCGCTAAGCAACTCAGTGAGACCCTGTCTCTACATAAAACACAAAATAGGGCTGGGGATGTGGCTCAGTGGTTGAGTACCCCTGAGTTCAATCCCCAGTACAAAAAAAAAAAAGAATCCTCACCTCAATAAGAAAACAAACCACACAATTTAATAAAAATGGTGGTGGTGGGATATCTGAAGAGAAGCATCAACAAAGATATGTACAAATGGTAAATAAGCATTTGAAAAGACCCTCAATATTATTAGTTATTAGAGACGGGGCAATTAAAACTACGGTGATGTTCTATTCTATACTTCTTGGAATGATGAATAACCAAAATGCTGGTAACACAGAGAGTTGATAGAAAATAGAGAACATCAATCCCTCCCTTTGTATCCAGTCCCTGGCAATCACTGATGTGTTTTTTATCCATGATATTTTGCTTTTTCCAGAACATCATATAAACAGAATCACACAATAGGTGGCCTCTTTCACTTAACACAGAAGCTGAGAAACTATGGTTTGCAGCCTAATTTTTTAATGGCCTAGGAGATTTTTTAATGGTTGGGGGAAAAAAAAGTCAAAAGAAGATTATTTCGTGACACGAAAATTATATGACATCCAAAATGCAGTTGAATAATTACCATAGAGACCACATGGCCTGCATGACCTAAAATATTTACTATCTGGTCTATTACAAAAGACGTGGGTTATGCTATAAATTTAAACATACACTTACTATATGACCCAGTAATCCTTCTCCTGGGTATTTATTCAAGAACAACTAAAACTTTTGTTCACAAAATCTGTTTGCAAATGTTTATGGCAACTTTATTGGTAATGCCTACAACTGGAAACAACTCTAATGTCTCTCAACTGATTAACGAATAAACAAACTATGGGACATCCACACACCAGAATATCACTCAATACAAAAGAATGAATTAATGATACAAACGACATGGATGAATCTCAAATGTATTATACTAATTCAACAACACTTGTTCTGTAAACGGCCAAATGGTAAATAATTCAGACTTTGTGGGCTTTCCAATTATATAAGCTTCTAGATTCATTCTTCATACTCAGAACTTACAGAATGGCTCCTATTTCCTGATACTAATAGTTACATATTACTTAATGACAGGGATATGTTCTGAGAACTGTGTCATTAGGTGATTTTACTATTGTGGGAAATCAGAGAGTATTTACACAAACCTAGATAGCAAAATCTACTACATACTTAGATTATAATCTTATGAATTACTCATACAGAAAAGTTATGCAGTGCATGACTGTACCGTGTAAAGACATAAAAACAAGATATCCAGGGTGTAGCACAAATGGAGATGTCACCTAATATCCATTCTTCTGTTTTCACTGATAACAAAAGCCCCAGGATAGTTGGGTGCATGGAACAGACTATATTATTTCTTCCTCTTAGCTAGAGGTAGTTGTGTAACTGAGCTATAGTTAATGGAAATAATGGATAGGACAGATAGAACTTCAACAGCTTTCTAGAATCATGCTGAGGATGAAGGAGCAGCAACTCAGGTAGAACCTGGAACTCATAACTTTTTATTAACACACCAGTAATGTGATAGAACACAGAGTGGACACAAACATAGCCTTTAAGCAACCTGAAAGGTGGCTCATAGGCAGGCATGAAGCTTATGGTCTGTCAATGTAGAGCTTAAGACAGTTGTCTGTAGCAACAAGAAACTGAATTACAGGAACCTTGGGAGGTTCAAAGAGCATCAACTGGAGATAGGAGGCACTCATGACACCTGTGGCCTACAGTTCAAAAATGACTTCTTAATACAAACAGGGCTGGGAATATGGCTCAGCAGTTGAGTGACTCTGAATTTAATCCCTGGTACCCTCCCCACCTCAAAAACAAAAACAAAAACAAAAAAAACCTTCTTTTTGATTTTATTTTCACCTGTTTGTTCTCTTTCCTTTAAAACTTCCCTTTAGAAACTTCTACACTGGCCCTGCGCAGCAAGATTACTTTGGATGACTATCTTCCCACTTCTCTATCAGTCAACTGTTTTCAAATAGTTGCCTTTTCTGGGGAGAGGGGCTGTAGCTCAGTGGCAGAGTGCTTGCCTAGCACCTGTGAAGCACTGAGTTCGATCCTCAGCAGCACCACATAAAAATATATAAATAAAAGTATTCTGTCCACGTACCAAAAAAAAAAAAATGTTACCTTCTTTGCCTTAACAGCTCCTCTCTCAACTTAACTGGCCTGTCATATGACACGCAGCTATACTTGCCTCTGGTAACAGATTTTCTCCATTCCTAGCCTGGTGGTTCTTCAATCATCTCTTTGATCCTATGAGCTTCACACACTCTTCCACTAAGTTCCCTCTATTTTTTTTGGCAGTGGGGGTTAAAACCAAGGACACTTAACCCCTGAGCCACATCCTCAGCCCTTTTTATATTTCATTTAGAGATAGGGTCTCACTGAGTCACTTAGAGCCTTGCTAAATTGCTGAAACTGGCTTTGAATTCATGATCCTCCTGCCTCAGTCTCCTGAGCTGCTGGGATTACAGGCGTGTGCCATGGTGCTCAGCTCTAAGTTCCCTTTTTGCTTAAGTTATAGTAAGTTTCTCTCTGCCTTACAACCAAAGAACCTTAACTAACAGAACATTTTGCACATTTTGGGAAAATTCCCAGTGTTTGAGTTGAGTGCCTATAACATGAGTGAAAAAAGAAAAAACTACCTAGGATATAATTTCAGACTCACATCAGCTAAGCCGTCTTATTTTCATATTATTCTGCTTATCACGAGCAGTACCTGTGGCCCAGTAGTAAATATCCCAGTCATTACTAGGCTCATTAATCAGGCGATCATAGAGGTTCAGCTGCTTCTCAGTCATGTGGTGCAGATATTCTTTAGCAAAGAGGCTAAAAACAAGAAATAGAGAGGTTGCAAGACTGCCACCAGTCAAAGAGAACCAACACCGAGATTGCTGTTCTCCTACCTAAGGAGAATGCAGTTTTCCAACATTCCCCTCTTTCTGCTCTCATAGAGCAGGCGGGCTCTTTTGGTTTCTATGGATTCATCAGTTCTCTCTTGCCATGGAGGCAAAGGGATTTCAATCAAGTCTTTTTGAGAATCTGTTGGGCTGTCACCTCTGTAGAAGCGTTTGAATGATGTCACACTGAGCGAAGGAGACAACAGACTGTGCCTTGGCAGCATCTGAAACAAACAAACCACAAACATCTTTGAAATAATGACTACCATCACTGTCATTTAGTTAACATTTACAATGGTGTTGGGTACTGCAGTGGGTGCTCAATTAGATTTTATTTAGTTGTGGAGAAGCTGTGTTGATACTGTCCCTACTTTACAGTCCAGGAATCCACGAATCTGAGGAATCCAGGAACTCAAGGCTCAGAGAGGATAAACAGTTATCCAAATAGAATTGTAAAACACGTGTTCCTAACCAGTCTTTCCAGAAATTGTCCCAACAGAAATATTTTCTCCTTCCTTTGTATTCGTTTAAAATTCTTACAGTACAGTTTGTTTTCTAATCATTCGACTGTGTTGAATACACAGATGGTATGGTCCCTAATCTCTCAAAGGTTCCCAATCTAGAGAAAGGCTTTTCAGGGAGCTACGTGGGAGACTGGTTTGTCTTGCCTAACCCAGAGCACTGGCAACCCTACCATACCCTAGAAGTCCAAGGACCAATGAAAATAAGAGAGCTGAGCAACTTGCAGCAGTTCTAAAAAAAACTATAGCATCACATTCAGACACCAGAGGAAACAAGAAATTATAAACTCTTGAAAAATATAATCGGTAAGTACCTTCAATTGGAATTTATACCCAGTAAGTCTAGAAAAAGACACATCCACAGAAAAGGATCGAGGCCCCTAGAACCTCTAACTAAGCTGACTGATAAAGGTCTTTCCTTGCATTAAGGTAGTCTACAGAGACCAGAAGAGAGGGATGTTTTTCAAATGCACAGATGCTGATGCAAAGTTGTAAAGTAAAGGAATAAAAAGGGGAACATGGCTCAAAAAGACCAAAATAAGTCTCCAGAAATTCACCCTAGAGAATCAGAGGCATATAAACCACCTAATGAAAATTCAAAATGACTGTCACAAAGATGTTCAACAAGCTCAGGGAGATGATGTTTGAACAAAATGAGAATAAACAGAAAATATTTTTAAATGAAGCAAACAAAAACTTTGAAGTTCAATATTATAATTGAATTGAAAAAATTCCACTAGATGTGTTCAAGGGCACACCTGATCAAGCAGAAGAAAAGAACCAACAAACTAAGACAGGCCATTTAAAATTACAGCATCAGAGGAACAGAATTTTTTTTTTTAATATTTTTTAGTTGTCAATGGACCTTTATTTTATTTATTTATATGTGGTGCTGAGACTTGAACCCAGTACCTCATGCATGCTTGGCAAGCACTCTACCACTGAGCCACACCCCAGCCCCCAGAGGAACAGAATTTTAAAAAGAAAGAGTGAAGAAAATCTAGGGGACTTAGAGAACACCATCAAGCAGACCAATGTTCACATTTTGAGAGCCTCAGAACAGGAGAGGGAAGAGGCAGAAATCTTATTTAAATAAATAATAGCTGAAAACATCCAAATTTGGAGAAATGGGCATCTAGATTCAAGAAGTCCAAGAGACTCTAACTAGCATGTACCCAAAGAAGTTCACACCAAGACATATTATAACCAAACTGTCTAGTCTGAAGAGACATGAGGAAATGCACATGCACAAAGAAAGCCCACATGAGGACACAAGACAGTGCCACTTAAAAGCTGAAGAGAGAAGCATCTAGAGAAATCAAACCAACCAACATCTTGCTTTTGGACCTTAGGTCTCCAGAACTGTGTGGAGATAAATTTCTGTTGTTTAAGCCACTTTCTGACACAGGTATTTTATTATGGTAGCCTAAGCAAATGAATATAGATATAATAAAAATTCAGTTTTCTAAGCTCCATCTAAAACATTTTGGATCAGAATCTGTAGTACCTGGAAAATGCATTTTTAACAACCCCTTTAGAAGACTCTGGTGTACACTGAAGGCAGGGATTCCTACTTTCTGCACTAAGTAACACAAATCAGTAATTTCTATAGAAATTAAAGAGGATGAGGAGGGTTATTATCATCAGTGTGGGGAAATTATTCTAATAATTTGGATCTATTATTGTGGCCAAATTTCTTCCTTTAAAAAAAATTTTTTTTTTGAGACAGCCTAAGTTGCTGAGGCTGACCTTGAACTTGCAATCCTCCTGCCTCAGCCTCCTGAGTTGCTGGGATTACAGGCATGCGGCACTGTACCTGGTTCATCCACTTTTTTTTTTTTCCTGTTAGTATCAAGGCGGAATTCCAGAAATGCAGCAATATTGGGCATGGCATAGATCTGTAAGTCCTAGGCAATTGTGCAGTATTGGGTATAAATTACTACTGAAAATTTATACTACAATATATTTGTGTTATCTTTGTAGCCATCAATAGCTTTGCAATTTAAAAAAAGTATGTTTCTCAAGTTCATGTTTATATCCTGTTAATTAAAAATAACTGTTTTTCCAAAAAGAAATTGTCAAAAATTAAAGATAAAAGAATTTTGCAGGGGCTGGGATTGTGGTGCAGTGGTAGCGTGCTCGCCTAGCACGCATGAGGCACTGGGTTCGATCCTCAGCACACATAAAAAAAATAAAATAAAGATATTCTGTCTACCTACAACTACAAAAATAAATAAATATTAAAAAAAAAAAAAGAATTTTGCAAGCAACAAGAAAGAATCCCCCATAAGACTATCAGAGGAGTTCTTAACAGAAATCTTGCAGGCTAGAAGTGGAATGATAATTCAAAAATGCTGAAAGAAAAAAAAAATGTTGACCAAACAAACTGTATCTGGTAGACTGTCCTTCAAAAGTATAAGTGAAGCCAGGAGCAGTGGCACACACCTGTAATCCCAGTAGCTCAGGAGGCTGAGGCAAGAGAACTGAGGATTCAAAGCGAGCCTCAGCAACTTAGCGAGACCCTGTCTCTAAATAAAATACAAAAAAGGGCTGGGGATGTGACTCAGTGGTTGAGTGTCCCTGAGTTCAATCCCTGATACCAAAAAAAAAAAAAAAAAAAGGAAATGCTGAACAGAAAAAAACTTCAACATCCTGTCAAGTAGAAACGACAGGATGCTGGCTAGTAACACAATAGCATATCCAAGCACAAAGCTCAATGGTAAAGGTAATACAAAGAGTAATACAAAATAATGGCTGGGCACACTGGTACATGTCTGTAATCTCAGCTCAGGAAGCAGAGGAAGGAGGATGGCAAGTTCAAGTACAGCCTGGGCAACTTAGGGAGACCTTGTCTCAAAATAAAAAAGGGCTGGGGAGGGGCTGGGATTGTGGCTCAGTGGTAGAGTGCTTGCCTTGCATGCGTGAGGCACTGGTTTGATACTCAGCACCACATAAAAACAAATAAATAAAAATATTGTGTCCATCTACAACTAAAAAAAAATGTTTAAAAAAAAAAAAAAAGCTGTGGTACAGTGCCCATACGTTCAATCAAGGTACTCCCCTTCCCCCACCCCCAAAAAGTAACACTGTAAGTGGTATGTAAATCACTTTTATTGAGGGGAGGTGGTCCTGCTAGGTTGCCCATGCTGGTCTTGAACTCCTGGGTTCCAAGATCTTCCTTCTTCAGCCTTTGTAAATCACTTTTCATTCTGGTATAGAAGTTAAATTCAAATGTATAAAAAACACTGTGACTATAAACATATTAATGGATACATAACATAAAAAGTATACTTTTTGACATCTATAACAAAAAAGAGAAGTAAAAGGGCAGAGGGGTTTTAAAAAAATTTTTTTTTAGTTGTTGATGGACCTTTGTTTTCCTCATTTATTTGTATGTGGTGCTGAGAATCAAACCCAGTGCCTCACACATGGAAGGCAAGCACGCTACTGTTGAGCCACAACCCTAGCCCAAGAACAGAGTTTTTGTATGCAAGTGAAATTAAGTTATCAGGTTAGAATACACTGGTAGAAGATCTTTCATGTAACCCCCAGTGGTAACCACAAAGAAAATACCTATAGAGGGCACACAAAAGAAAATGAGAAATCAAATCAAGGGTGAAAAACAAAATCAATGGGGCAGCAAGAAGTGGAAAACAAGGACAAAAGAGCTACAAGATGGAAAACAACAAGATGACAATAGTAACTCCTTCCCTATGGTAATTAAATGTAGATGGATTAAACTCCTCCATCAAAAGATATAGAGTGCTCTAATAGAAGACAAAACAAAACACACATACATACATACAAACAAAACCCAACCTCCAGCTGGGTGTAGTGGCACCTGTAATTCCAGCAGCTCACGAGGCTGAGGCAGGAGGATGGCGAGTTTAAAGCCAGCCTCAGCAAAATCGAGGCACTAAGCAACTCAGTGAGACCCTATTTCTAAATAAAATACAAAATAGGGCTGGGAACAATGGTGGAATGAGATGGACATCATTACCCTAGGTACATGTATGACTGCACATATGGTGCAATGCTACATCTTGTACAACCAGAGAAATGAAAGGTTGTGCTTCATTTGTGTACAATAAATCAAAATGCATACTGCTGTCATATATACATAATTAGAATTAATTAATTTTAAAAAATAGGGCTGGGGATGTGGCTCAGTGGTCTAGTGCCCCTGAATTCAATCCCCAGTAACCCCCCCACAAAAGAAAACCCAACCTCCAACAATATCCTATCTATAAGAGACTCGCTTCAGCTTTAAGGACACACAGATAGTGAAAGGATGGAAAATGATATCTCATGCAAATGGCATCCAAGAGGGCAGTGGTATCAGGAAAAAAAAAAAAAACTCTAAATCAAAAATTGTCATGAGACAAAGGCTGTTAAATAAGATAAAAGGGTTAACTCACCAAGATGATATAATAACTATGAACATATTTGCACCTAGAATTAGAGCATCAAAATATGAAGCAAACACTGACAGAACTGAAGGGGAAAAAATAGCAACAAAGGATAATATGAAATTTCAATACCCCACTTTTAAAAATGTACAAATCATCCAAGCAGGGGACCAAAAATAAAACAGAGGACTTGAAGAACACTGTACAGCAAATGTAGCAGACATATGCAGAACATTCCACCCAACAACAGAACACACATTCCTCTCAGTGCACAGGGGAATATTCCCCAGGATAAATCACAAGTTATATCACAAAACAAATCTTAACAAATTTAATAAGATTAATCATACTAAGTATCTTTTCCAACTGCATTGGAATAAAACTGCAAATCAGTAGCAGTAGGAAATCTGGGAAATGTCAGAAATATGTGTAAAACACAACACACTTAACTGCCCCCACTACTGGGGATTGAATCCAGGGGGCGCTCTACCGCTGAACTACAGCCCCAGCCCCCCACCACTCCCTTGAGACAAGGTCTTGCTAAATGCCCAAGTTGGCCTCGAACTTTCGATCCTCCTGCCTCAGCTTCCAGAGAAGCTTGGATTATGGGCTTTCACTGCACTCTTGAACAACCAAAAGGTCAAAGAAAAAATCAAAAGGAAACTGTAAAAGTATCTCAAGGTAAATAAAAACTCAATATACAAAAAATTATGAGATGCAACAAAAACAGTACTTTGAGTAAGGTTTATAGTGGTAAGTGCCCACATTAAAAAATAAAGAGCTCAATGTTCTATGTGAAATCACGACAGGCGCTTTAAAAATGGTAGGTAAAAGGGCGCACTCAGACAGCTGGCCTAACTCTACCTGGGACTAAGTGAGATCTGAACTGGGTCAGTTTCTCAGGATAATTGACCATTCAACCAGACATTACCAAGCATTACCAGTCGAGCACACCGTGAGCTCCCCAAAGGATGGAAGCGACCTGAATCTCCTGAGCTGTAGGACAGACCTCGCTTTGGAACTGCCCCTGACCTGGGCGATCGGGCAACTGATCCCTACTACCTCCACGATCACAGAAGAGGAAACTCAGTCCCAGCTGCCGCCCGCCCGGGACCCTAGGAACTGGGCTCTCTCACCCGCGCCAGAGTCGGGAGCATAGTGAACATCGCCATTTTTCCCTACCCTCACCGGAAACCGGCAATGCGGCACTTCCGGAAAATCCGGGCCGTCAGACCAGCCGATTTACGCCGCCTTGGAGGACCTAAGCCGGAAGGTGCGTCCCTGCGTATGGCGGAAGTAGCGGTGCGTGTGACGCCGGCGGCGGGGGGGGCGGGACCTGGGGCGGAGAGCGGTTCGCGCGCTTCGGGCCTAGTCCGGACTCGCCGCCGCCGCCGCCATATTCCCGGTAACGGGGGCGCGCGGCCCGGGGCCCACTGGGCCGGAAGAAGGGTTGGGGTCGGCGCTGAGGCGGGGAGGGAGTCGGTTGAGTCTGGGGCGGCCGGAGTCGGTGGGCCGAGGGAGGCGCGGGCCTTTGAGGAGGGGGCTTTGGGTGCCGGGCCGGGCTGTGGGGAGGGAGAAGGGCAGGCCTAGCTGGGGCGAGGACTGGGCCTGGGCGAGAATAGAGGCGGCTGGAGCTCCCGGATCCGCTAGGGCTCTGGTCAGGGCCGCCTTGGGGCCTAGGCAGGTGCGGCGGGCCGAGGCTGCGGGCTTCGCCGCGGCCGTTCTTCACAGCCCGTCCTGAGGGCCCCTGAGAGCCGAGGCCTGGACTTTTCTGTCGCGCCACAGGCAGCCGCGGCGCCGATTCGGCGCAACTCGGGTCGGGCCCGCGGGTGATGGGCAGCGAGCCCCGCGAGCCCGGGCGGCCTGGGAGAGCGGGGGGCGGCGCGAGCCCGGGGGCGGGGCGGAGCGGGTGGGGCCGAGCTTGGGCTGCCGGGATGCTGCGTCTCTGGAGACGGGAGGTTGGCAACCATTGCCCTCCTCCCAGCCTGGGACCCTCATGCCTTCTAATTTTTGTCCTTTTCTGAATACTGCAGTGGCATCTTTCTTACTTTGCCCATTCTTCGGGCTCGAGATCCTCTTTACGGAACCATGTCAGAAGGAGTGGACTTGATTGATATATACGCTGATGAGGAGTTCAATCAGGTGAGGGGTCATCAGGAGCTTTGGGATTTTCCTCGATTAGCTGAGGAATCACTTCCAGCAAACTTGCAGTGTTTTTAAGCTGTGTCTGTCCTGGGCTTGAACAGGCATCTGTTGGGTCTAAAAATTTTCCCTTAGCATCCCCAAATTTCCCCCTAGCGGAGACTTTAAAGACTACTGACCATTCTCCTTTAGGTTAATCTGCACCCGGAGGCTTCGTTTTAAAGTGTTTGATTTAAGAGCAAATAAAAATCAAGTGTAATAGGTCTATGAATCAACTTGTGGGAGCCCCAGGAAGCCATAGTTGGCTGTCAGTCTCCTGAAAGACTAACCACACAGAAATTCGTTTGTTAACTGTATTCATGAGGACAGTGTTGATACCTGATCCTTTGCTATTCTTTCAGACTGCATTTTGGAAATGTAGTCTCCTCCCCCATAAAAGTGCAAAAGACACAGCGTAAAAGATACTTTAACAGTTAGTTTCAGCTCCATTCCAATTGTTTCAAGTGTTTTATAATTAGTTCAACTCTAGTCTTAAGAAGTTGGTAGATGTTTTGGTGTAATAAGTTTTATTGATGAACCTTACTATTTCTAGAGAAGTGGTAAAGATGTAGGACAAACTAGGTATAGACCCACCCATATACCTTACGCTGGATTTGTTAATATCTTTATATTTCATTTTATCAGAGGACGTTATACGTGTATTTCCCTTGAAATAATAATAATCTGTGCAGTTCAGCTTGTGTGTTTATTGTTTGTTTATTTAGTGTGGTGCTGGGGAAGGAACCCAGAGGCACCCTACCTCTGAGCTCTATATTCCCAGCCCTTTTTATTTTATTTTGAGATGGGGTCTAATTGTTGCCTAGACTGACCTCTAATTTGCAGTCCTCCTGCCTCAGCCTTGCAAGTACCTAGGTTTATAGACAAGCCCCACCACAACCAGCATTTTCTTTTTAACAAACATCAAGAGTTTATTTCTCACTCACATAATAGTCCAGTCAGTAATGAAGGTAATTGTAATGGAGGCAACATGGCTTTGCTCCATATATTCAGGAGTCCAAACTAATAGAGATGTTGCCATCTTTATCCCATGGTTCCCAAAACCTGGGCATTGACATATGGTGGCAAATAGGGGGAAAGGGTGGAGAATCAGGAGATTTTGATGGACTGTACCCAGAGTTGATAATCTGTCACCTCTATGTTCCACTCACCAGGACATTCTATAGCCACTCCAAATAGAATGGAAGTCTAGAGAGTAGTCTAGCTGTGTGCCCAGAAGTGAAGGAAAACAGATTGGTGAACAACTGGTTAGATTCTGCTTCAACAGTTAGTAGTAAAAATATCAGATATTATTGATTATTATTATATGGCAGGCACTCAATAATAAAAGTTATTTAGCAATGTAACTTCTTCAGACAGGACACAGGCCTTGTCCAGTTGGTCACTGCTTTGTTGGGATAGAAGTTGTTGGCCTCAACAATTTGTTTTCTGTTCTCTTCAGTTAACAAGGAACTTTTTAAATGTCTAAGGCTAAAAATAATATGTGGAATTTTAGATATTTATATCAAGACAGGCAATATTTGGTTCTAGATAAGTTGAAGAAAGCACAGATTTTGAATGTCTTTTGTGTTAGAGAAGGTAGAGGAAGGGGCACCGTACCCCCATGAGTTAATTTTTTGCAAAACCGGTTTTAGTATAATCTGGAAGCTGCTAAAAGATAAAAAATCTGTAGGGTTGTTAGAGATGACTTAGACTAAAGACAGCTGCCAGCACAGTTTGTGTTTTAGAATGTTTTAAGAATGTCATTGATTGGCTCCAAAAATCCCCTCATGTGCACTTTGCTCCCCAAGGAAAATAAACACAGTTCCTAATTGGAACCCGGTGGTGCTTACTCCCTGATCTCTTACAGCATGTGCTACAAAAGCCTCTTTTGCACAGCTACTTTATTGCTGTTAAGTCTGACGAGAAAACCCTGGAAAGGTGACTGAGTATTGTTGCTCTGCTAAGTGTTTTGTCTGTTCTTTTTCATGTTGAGATGGGCTTTGCACCCTATCCTCACTTTTTTACCTTACTTTAATCAACAAGTGTTTGCTAGGCACTGTGCCAGGGCTAATGAGGTAAAAGGAAGAAAAATGAATCCTTGTACTCAAAACAGGTTCTGGTCCGGGTGGATAAGGGTGAAGGTGATGGGTGCTGATACTGCTGAGTTACAGATAACAGTGATGGGGAGGAAAGGTGTAAGGTGAGAACTATGGAAATAGTTGTTATGAAGCCAAAGCCTTTGATAGAGCCTTGGTTATTAAAAAAAGAAAGAAACAATGGAATTGGGCATGGTGGTACACACCTGTAATCCCAGCAACTCAGGAGGCTGAGGCAGGAGGATTGCAAGTTTGAGGCCAGTTTTTTTTTTTTTTTTTTTAAATGTTTATTTTTTAGTTGTAGGTGACAGAATATCTTTATTTTATTTTTATGTGGTGCTGAGGATTGAACCCAGTGCCTTATGGGTGCTAGGCGAGCACGCTACCACTGCGCCATAATCCCAGCCCCTGAGGCCAGTTTTAACAACTTAGTGAGGCCCTCAGCAACTTAGCAAGAACCCTGACTCAAAATAAAAAATAAGAAGGACTAGGGGGGACTGGGGTTGTGGCTCAGTGGAAGAGTGCTTGCCTAGCACCTGTGAGGCAGTGGTTTCGATGCTCAGCACCACGTACAAATAAACATCCATCTATAACTAAAAAATATTTTAAAAAAAAAAAAAAGGGAGGAGAAAGATTGGGGGCCTGGGATTGTGGCTCAGTGGTAGAACTGAGCCACCCAGGCACTGGGTTCAGTTCTCAGCACCACATATAAATAAATGAATAAAATAAGGTGCATCAACAACAACAACAAAATATTTAAAGAAAAACAATGGTAACAAGTTGGTTGCTTTGAGAAAAGTAAATCCTAGGCTAGTTACTGCCTTGTGTCTGATACTGGGGACTGGAGGGTGGTAGGTACATTGAGCACAGTGGTAGGGAAAAATCTTATTTTAAATTCAAAATCATACAAATTTTCTTTTGTAAACAAAGGAGTTTATTGAGATAATCACAGTTCTGTTCTATTGAACACAAAGTTTTTCCCAAGAGATTTAGTATTAAATATGTATTTCCTGCTTAATCTTAATGGAATAAAACTTTCAACATCTGCATGAAAAACAGTGGTTTTCACTAAATTCATAGAATTAGGTTTTGTTTTAACCTAACTCATCACCGGAATACCAGCTTTGGTAATCTGAAAAACCTCAGGCTTTATCCAGTTGTCTGCTTTAATAGCTGAACAAGTAAAATGAATTGGTGTTGCTAGCAGATTTAAATCCAAACACAACTTGATACCTTGTTTCTCCATTAGAACTCTCATCAGATCTTCCCTGTGCAGTTCCCACCAACTTCTTGGCCCAGAGAGACCATTTGAATCTTGTGACAATTTTGCATTCATTGAATCCTTTTGTTTCTTAGGCCATATTCATAAATTTAAGGTTATGGCACTGAGTATATCTTTTTTTTTTTTTTTTTTTAGTACTGTAGATTGAACTCAGGGGCACTCAACCACTGAGCCACATCCCTCGCCTTATTTTGTGTTTTATGTAGAGAAGGTCTCACTGAGTTGCTTGGTGCCTCACCATTGCTGAAGCTGGCTTTGAACTTGCAATTCTCCTGTCTCAGCTTCCCAAGGTTCTGGAATTACAGGCGAGCACAGTTCTTTAAGGGATCTTGAAAGAGTAGATTGGTTGCCATCAAGCTTAGAATATGAAGGATTTCCTGGTAATGCATCTGGTTTCTGAGCCATCCAAATCAGCATGTTGGTTTACTAGTCAGCTTTTAGTGATACTTTTGTATTACAACTTTTGGACACATCTTTGAATCAGATACTGCATAAGAAGAGTCCCAGTTTGATTCCTTCGAAAATCCAAGATGGTGTGTTGCCTTATTCCCTTTTAAGTTTCATTTGAAAGTCCTTGATTTTTCCTCTCAGAAGTACATTTTCCCCTTGATATGCTGGGTTGGGGCGCAGGAGTTTGGTCCCAGGGCCTTCCCCCATCCCAAAATGCCTTACATGTTGAAGTCACTTGTATACTCATGGTATAGTGTTCATATGTAATCTATGTGCAATTGTCCTATGTACTGTAAATTTTCTCTAGAGTACTTATAATACCTCATACAATAAAAATGTTATGTAAATAGTTACGGTATAATTTTTTTGAATTATTTTTAAAAATCAAATAGTTAATATTTTCAGTTTATAGTTGGCTGAACTTGTGGTTTTGGAACCTATAGATAGACTAACTGTAGTGTACTTTTTTGGGGCGGAGCGGGTACTGGAGATTGAACTGTGGCGCTTGACCACTGAGTCACATCCCCAGCTCTATTTTGTATTTTATTTAGAGACAGGGTCTCACTGAGTTGCTTAGCCCTTCACTGTTGCTGAGGCTGGCTTTGAACTTGTGATCCTCTGCCTCTGCCTCCAGAGCCACTAGGATTATAGGTATAGCCACAATACCCAGCTGTAGTGCACTGTTAAGGATAGAGCACTACCTTGAACCATAAGGGCAGATCACCAGACCTGATACATGAAGAGTTGAGTGATATAGCACCACTGAGCTATATCCTCAGCCCTTGCCCCCTTCTTTTTATGTTTCTTTGATGGTTATTAGCTGGGATTGAATCCTATCAGTTTGAGAGCTTAACCCTAACCCAAGTCCTTTGTATAAACTGAAGGATTTAAATCAGTAACTCTTACCCTTTTTTGCATTCTGGAACCCACTTTAATGTGCTTTCTCCTTTATATTTCTAAATAAATTTTACTCTTTTTATTAAATATAATAATAATATACAGATTATATGTGATTCATTATTTATTATTATGGTTTTGAAAATAGTGTAGATGTTGCAAGTAAATTTTCATTGTTGTATCCTGGATGTGATCTTTAGAACTGACCTCAATAATAGTAGCACATGCCTCATAATTCCTTCTTAGTTTGCTCGCTTGTTCACCATGTGTCTTTGACTCCCACTGGAGCTAAAGCCAGAAACATTGCATGTTGCTAACAAGGTCTTGGGAGAGAAACCTGCATAAGGATAACTGAGTGATATAGTTTCAAATCAGGAAGTTTTTCTTATCTTGTTGCCTAGAATAGGACAAGTGTTATACATTATTTTACAAAAGTATTTGTGGATTGTGTAAACTAGAGTGAAATACAAGTTACAGAACAGAAGGTTTGTAGGTGCATACCTTTGCCAACCCCTCATCTTTTAGGACCCTGAGTTCAACAATACAGATCAGATTGACCTGTATGATGATGTGCTGACAGCCACCTCACAGCCCTCAGATGACAGAAGCAGCAGCACTGAGCCACCTCCTCCTGTTCGCCAGGAGCCATCTCCCAAGCCCAACAACAAAACTCCTGCAATTCTGTATACCTACAGTGGCCTGCGTAATAGACGAGCAGCTGTCTATGTGGGCAGTTTCTCCTGGGTGAGCAAGGGTAACCAAAAGGCTTATGGGTGGGCTGGAGGGAGAGCACTGGGAGGTGATGGCATTTTCAGAAATCACTGTTGCACTGTTTGTGCTCTGATGGGGTTGGATTTCTTTTTCCTGGGATCAGGTTGGATTGATCTCTGAAAGAGAACTATCCTGAGGACGTACTGGTGCCGAAGAAAGCAATGATTAAGTGGGTAGTTGCTTTTTCTGCCATCTTATTACTGCCCCTGACCCTGGGGCTTTATGTCTAGCAGGGTCATCTGTGGGACGAGATTTCAGAGTGAACACCTTGAACTCTTGGTGGTCATTAGATGGTCCTGTGATAATGGTGGGTGATGGGGATCAAAGACCTTGATAGCTCTAGTACACTTGGGGTAGGTGGTGACTATTCTGCAAAAGTTACTTTGTGACATGTTTTTGGGCTGGTGGTGGGGAGGTTTTTCCAAATTAGGAAGTATATATACTGAGGGGAATGTTCTTGGCAATGGTCAACTCTAGCCTGTCAGATCTGTAACTAAAAGTTGCTAGCAATTGGTGTTTGAACTAATGACCAGCCAGCCCAAATGGCAGTCAATGTTAAAATAGGTGTTAATTTCTAAAAATGATGATTGGATTGGGGGGCGGGTGATTTAAAATTCTCTGTGGGTGAAGACAATAAGAAAAGCCTACACTAATTGAAATGTTGCTGGGGTTTTGGGTTCTCCTGTGGAGGGGGAGGTCATGATGTAACTAGATTTTAGGTTTGGGAGCAGGATTTGGGACATTCTGGGTGGGTGGGGAAGGACTGTGTAGCTCTTGACATTTCTCCTTTTTCCATCTTGCCGGCCTCAGTGGACCACAGACCAGCAGCTGATCCAGGTTATTCGCTCTATAGGAGTCTATGATGTGGTGGAGTTGAAATTTGCAGAGAACCGAGCAAATGGACAGTCCAAAGGGTGAGGTCTGCATTTGGGAAGCCCCTTTTAATTTGGAACCATTAGGGTAACAACTGCACTATATTTTGGCCCTATATTTTAACCCTTCCCACCCTTGGCCCAACATACTGCCTTGGTTTTAGCATACTACCTTAGAATGGGAACCTACCTGCAGTGTAGTAGAATATTCATCTGTTTAGGGGCAAAGAATACTGGTTTTTAATGCCAAAAAAAAGAAATTGAGGATTATAGAAAAGTATTTTTTTTTGTTAATGGGTGCGTGTGTTTGTGTGTGTAATTCAGTGAGGTATCTTTTGCCAATTTCCACTGAAAATGGAAGAGAATTTCTCAGTTCCTGTTTCAGTTGTCTGAATAGATTCTGCTCGTTTTTGCTTTTTCTTTCCTAAGGTATGCTGAGGTGGTGGTAGCCTCTGAAAACTCTGTTCACAAATTATTAGAACTCCTGCCTGGAAAAGTTCTTAATGGAGAAAAAGTGGATGTGAGGCCGGCCACCCGACAGAACCTGTCACAGTTTGAGGCACAGGCTCGGAAACGTGAGTGCGTCCGAGTCCCAAGAGGGGGTACGTGGAGACCATCTGTATGAAGGGGGGAAGGCTGTGGGTTTGTTTTCTGTGGTGTGGGCTCAGCCTACAACATGAAAGAGTTTGGGGGAGGGTGCTGGTGCTTATGGGTGGTGGCATGATAGATGGGGATGCCAAAAAGAGGCTTATGTAAAAGAGCAATGCTGTTTTTCAAAGAGTCTGAGGTTCAGATTATAATTGGATTATAATCTGAGGTTCAGATTATAATTGGATTGTGTCATCATTGTGTTACCTTGGGCAAGTCACTTAGCTGCTTAGGGTTTCTTTCCCCATGAACTAGATATATGATGTTCAAAGTTCCTGTTGACTCTAAATTCTGTATTTCTATCTCAAAATTGGCATTTTTTGGTTGGTTTTTGGTTTGGTATGAGTGATTAAACCCCAGCCCTTTATTTTTTATTGAGAGAGTGCGCCTCATTAAGTTGCTAAGGCTCTCTTTGAACTTGTGATCCTCCTGCCTCAGCTTCCCAAGCTGATCACAAGCATGCTCTACTGCACCTGGTCTAAGAATTGACTTACTTTAAGGCATGCTTCTCTTTAAATTTTCAAGAAGTAGCTATCCTAAAAAGTAACTAAGATACATAAGTGTGGCTATAATCTTGTCATGAGCATATGTAGCAGGAGTGCTCTTTAAGGAGTCAACCAAAAGAAGTGTTAGAAAATAAGTATTTATTCTTTCGTTTTTATTTGTGATGCTGGGGATCTAACTCAGGGCCTTGAACATGCCTGGCAAGCTCTCTACTATTGAGCTGCATCCCCAGCCTGAGAATAAGAATTTAACAGTATTTCTTTAGTATTGTCCAGGGAGAGGGCACATATTAGAGGGCACCAAATATTTCCATCTGCTTGGCAAGTCTACTCTTGTTAGTTAAGAAAGTTGCATCGTTCTGCCTTAGCTTCATAACAGCATCCCTTAAGTTCATTTTGCGCCCTTCATTCTGACTCTGTACTCACTAAGCCATCTTCTGATATTAATTTGGTTTCCCAACTAGGCTGTCCTACTGGGAAGAGAATGCGCTGACCAGCCGGCACAAGTATTCCGGTCTGCTTGGCAGTTAAAATTCTCATTGTAAATTAATAAATTGGCATTATGGTTTATGAATCAGTCTCTTGTGAATTTGGTTAGTGTGAATCCATCTCCTGGGGTTCAGTTACCCCTGGTAAACTGTTTGAGTTTCTGAACCTGTGAAACCTGAAGGCCTGTCGTCCTTGTGTTGCCCTGGCCTCGCAAGGCTCTGCCTAGGACAGCCGGCCACCTCTACTTTTCTTCATTACCGTGGGGAATAGCAGCTTCATCAGCTGCATTCTGTCGCTCCTTAGGTCCACCTCTAAAAGCGGTGGCACCTTTTATCAATTTGATGTATCCTTCTCCTTCTCATTGGAGCAACAGTTCTATAGCTAGATTGAGAGCCTAGATGGATGTGGTGTGGGCTCCTTTTGCTCCAGGTTAAAAAGTACACTTTTCTTGACAACTTGGATTTTCAAGTCCGTTATGTTTGAGAGTCTTTTAAATTCATCTGTCCCCTGACCTTTCTGAAATGTGTAATTTTATAGCTGCATTGAGGGTAACATTCCTGCCTTTCTAGTCAACTGTTTCCTCCTCATTGTTTCCTTTCTTTGTCAAAAAGATGGTTGTGACTGAGTGCTATTTTTCTGCTCTGTCACGCTGATGGACTTGGACTCTTTAAATTCACTAAGTAAAGCTGGTGGATTTCCTTTGCTTAAAAATGCCTGCTTCTCTGGGGACTTGTAGTCATAGATACAAAACAGAACCCTTGCAGATATAAGAACAGTAGTTGAGAAGGTAGTTAGCTGTCAGAGGATCACACATTCTTTTTTTTTTTTTTTGGTTGGTTGCTTGCTTTTTTTGTTGTTTGGGGGGGGGGGCGGGGGGCATTTTTTGGTACCAGAGATTGAACTCAGGGGCACTCAACCCCTGAGCCATATCCCCAGCCCTATCTTAAGCCTTCCACTGTATTCAAATTGAGAGAACTCAAGGAAGGTTTCCATGCGCTCGAGATATGAAGAGCGAGAGTGCTGTGTCAAGTACTGGCAATGTACCGCAGTAAAGAAATTGAGGTGTTTGTCGTCATTATTGATGCCTGAGTTTTTGTTTAAGAAGCACTCTACACTTGCTAAGCATCTTCTACCTCCAAGACTTCTAAGGCCATATGATCATGTTCTTTTAGAGTCCACATTTACCAGGCTTAAGTCCACATTTACCTGTGAAATTAGGGGGAACAAGTGTAACCAAATGACAGTGTTAGAAGCCATGCTAACATTTATCTTATGTTTTGAGCTCCTGTTGTGCACACCACCATGCTAGTGTGCTATGATGATGTTCCCAGTAGGCCACCCTGAAGGGTACAACAAGTAAGCCATTGAAATGTAGTGGGAGTTCCCCAGATTTGAGACATGTTTTTTTACCAAGCTTTTGCTAAGTGTTTTGCTGTCAAGTGTGTGCCATCTGCTCATTCTGTGGGTAGATCTTTTCTTGGCTTATCCTCCACTTTCTCTTCACCTTTCACTTAACCTTCAGTCTTCTACTCTTCATTGTGTCTCTTCCTCATCCCAGTTACCAGTTTGGTATGTGGCTAAAGAAAATCTATCCTACATCCTCCCCTTTTTTTGCCCAAATTCCCTTGCCAAAGCTCTGTAGCAAAGAGCATTGCAAGAGTGCAGCATGATTGAGAAGGTCAGCTAGTACTAATCTAAGGAGAGCCCCTGAACTCTTCAAGAGATGGGCGATTTCAACTCATTCAGAATTGGGCTGATCATCAATGAACATACTTCAATGCTGTCATTTTCTATGGAGTCATTCTGTAATTAAAAATGTAAAATGCAAGGGTAAATTATGTTCTGAAACACTGAAGAGTGTTGAGTAAAAGCATCCTTTAATACATAAAACTTAAGAGGAGTTTAGCATTTTGGGTTTATTCTTTTTTTTTTAATTTTTTTTGTAGTTGTAGATAGACAGAATGCCTTTATTTTACTTGTTTTATTTTTATGTGGTGCTGAGGATCGAACCCAGTGCCTCACACATGCTAGGCAAGTGCTCTGACACTGAGCTACAGCCCCAGCCCTGTGTTTATTCTTGACTGAGATGCCTTTGACCCTTTTCTCTTAGGCCAAAGAAAAGACAGTAGATGTTTCCTCCTTTTTTTAAAAAAAAATTTTTTAATATGTATTTTTTACTTATAGATAGACATAATAATTTTATTTATTTTTATGTGGTGCTAAGGATCGAACCCAGTGCCTCACATGTGCTAGGCAAGCACTCTACCAATGGGCTATAGCCCCAGCCCCAGATATTTCCTTTTTTTCTCAGCCAAGTTAGTTACCTTCCTCATTATGGTGTCAGATGACTTGCTGAAGGATAAGCTGGTCTAGGGTATGTCTGAAGCCTGGGTAATAACATTAGCTGTGCTTTGGTTTGTAGGAATACCTCCACGGGCCCACTCTCGAGATTCTAGTGATTCTGCTGATGGACGGGCCACACCCTCTGAGAACCTTGTGCCCTCATCTGCTCGTGTGGATAAGCCCCCCAGCGTGCTGCCCTACTTCAATCGCCCTCCTTCAGCCCTTCCCCTGATGGGTCTGCCCCCACCCCCAATTCCACCCCCACCACCTCTCTCTTCAAGCTTTGGGGTCCCTCCTCCTCCTCCTGGTATCCACTACCAGCATCTCATGCCCCCCCCTCCTCGATTACCTCCTCATCTGGCTGTACCTCCCCCTGGGGCCATTCCACCTGCCCTTCACCTCAATCCA